>JBCNJP010011306.1:0-17240 GCA_039602395.1 Deinandra increscens subsp. villosa
TATCAATTTATTCTAAAACCGATGATATTTGAAAACATTAAAGAAAAGAAAAGAAAATTGGGATAGAGAACCTATTTTAAAACATTTACACTATGTTCCCGAGTTCATTTAAAGGAGGAAAGGAAAGGAAAGGAAATGAGAAGAAGGGAAAAGAAAGGAAAAGAAAGGGAGGGATTCATTTCATTCCATTTCCTTCCAAATTGGAAGGAAAAGAAAACTTAAAAAGTTGTCTAATTTTCTCTCCGTTTCTCTCCCTTTCCCTCCTTAAATGAAACTTGGGAACACATAATTTTTATTTCCCTTCCCTTTCTTTCCTTTAATGAAACTTGGGAACACAAAAATTGTTATGTTTCATTCATTTTCCTTTCCTTTCCTCTCTTAAATGGACTCGGGAACATAGTTAGTATTGTGATAATTAGGATGAGGTGCTTTAGTATTCTTTATCCTTTTTGCTTTTGATTCATTTGGGTTCCTAGCTTTGAAGGGGGTAAATTTCTAAATAGGGTTTAACGGACTATACATAGTAATTTGTCGTCTCTTAAGACTCAACATTTGTCATTAGTAGGATTGGTTTTGCTATCAAAAAGAGGTTACGGCACAACTTATTATCCGTTTACCTGTCACTTCATTGTAATAGCTGCTTTTGGAAATATAATGACACCCTCTTCTTGTTCGAAAAAAATGGTGAAATGTGTTCTTTATTAATTTGTGAAAATGATTTTTTATCAATTTGGACGTAAATAACTATACGCAATTGTGGTTAGTATAATTGTTATTTACTGGTTTTGTATTCTAGTATGTGAGAGATTTGTACTGCAACAAACCACGTCTAAAATGGTGCTCAAATGAATAAGATATCAATACAAGAAGTTAATTATTTGAAGCGGTCAATAGCTACGAAAATTTAAGGATACATAGTGGAAACTTGTCTCATATTAATGCTGGGATAAAACTTAACGTGGTCTATTAGAAGTACTCCTTATTAATTATTTTACTTTAAGGTAAACACAAGTGGACCCCAACTCTAACTCGCTCTTACACATGCTAATGTGGTGATGCACACTCGCACCATCACGGGCTAGTTGATTGCCACCTTTATGTTTTTGACCTGGTGCACTAGGTTATAAGTGGATCAGTAGATGTTGATCATCTACTAATGGTAATGAGTGGATCATATGGTGTGGCTCAATAAATACTGATTTTGGGGATCCTAATCAGTGGATCCTGATTAGGAAATGCCAATTATATCATACCCTCGCTAAAGCAGAATATCAAGGATGTAACGAGATTGTATATCAAGAACACGCGATTCAGATAAGAGAATTACTAATTCCAAGGACATTCTAGTCTTTAAGATTTTAGTACAAAGTTTAAAGATTTTTTACAAAATATAGGGGCTGCCTCCTTTTTTGATGAGGAACTGCGCTCGGCTATCGAGAATTTGGTGGTTTGTGGGGGGGCCTTCTTTGGGGATCTCTAATGGCGGCTTGCCTCATTACCCATCAGGTGTGGGGGGCTTGGATTATATTCTGCGGTGGAGGCTTCCTCGTTTGCCTTTGTGGCATCAAGGGCGCAATCTTGGGTGCTTCAAGATCATATTTTGAGGGAAAGTGGGATATATGGCATGGACGCGGAGTATGCGGGCGCGTTGGACCGTCTTCGGGATGTCACTCCAGACTTTGACTTGAGCGGGTTCACTGACAAGGACACCGCCCCCCCTAAAGCCCAAAAAGTTTTGGCGAGTGCCCTTTTTGGTAAAATCATGCAAGAGATGGAAGTGAAGTTTGACATGACCGTAAGACAAAAAGCCGTGTTCGGATGTTTACAATCGCCACATGCCCAAGATTTTCTCCGGATTATCCCTATCGATGGGTTAGGCCAGCACATGTCCCCGGTGGAATATCGTGCCATTCTTAAATACCGCCTCATGATTCCCATTTTCCCGTCAGACGAGAGGTGTCCCGTTTGTCGTAAGGCTTGTTTGGATTCGTTTGGGGAACATGCTGTCCATTGCAAAGAACTCCCGGGGGTTAAATATCGACATGATTTGGTTAGGGATGTTCTATTTGACATATTTAAGCGCGCAGGGATTTCGGTGAAGAAGGAAGCTCCGGTCAACTTCCTAACGGACCCGTCTGATGGGCGATCGACTCTTAGACCGGCAGACATCTTGGTCTTTGGGTGGATAGGGGGGAAACATGCTTGCCTGGATCTCACTGGGGTCTCCCCTCTGGTAGGATTGGGGCCTGGGGAGTTCAAAGTGGGGCAGGCGGCTTCTAAGGCTGCGATGGGAAAAGTAAACAAGCACGAGAAAGCATGCATTGAAAATCAACACTTGTTTGTTCCTTTTGCCTTTGACACTTTTGGGGGCCTCGCCTCTGAGGCCGTGGAAACTCTAAGTAGAGTTCAACGGGTCATGCATGGTAATGTGGTGGCCTCTGGAGCTAGGGATATTGTTTTTACGAGGCTTAGCTTTGCTATTCAGAAGGGCTTGGCGGCGCAGCTTGTTGCCCGCCTCCCTTGCCCGCCGGGGTGATTGTCCACTTGTATTTGTCTTGTTGATTATTAATTACATAAAATAAAACAATTAACATGGATTGAAGATCAAAAAAAAATATATATATATAGACTAATTACATGAGACAATATTTAGAAATATGAAATCTTCATTTGTACTCCTATCCATGTGTTCCAAAAGCTACTTAGTTGTTACCTAAAAAAAATTAAGGTCAACTAATATATTTGGTGACTTCGTAAGTTTAAGATTTGAATAATAAGTTAGTATATTAAATATAAGGAAAATTGGATTTTAATAAATGAAGTTATTACCAATTGGCCAATATTAATTCCAATTTCAAAATTGGCTTACATTAATCTCAATTATTAAGGTGTTGGATTTCATTGGACCCCCTTTAAGTTTTTCTTAACTCCGTTAGTTGTTTTTTGACGTGGTATCCTACGTGGCTTTTATTAATCAGTGTCACGTCAGCAAAAAAACTAACGGGGTTAAGGAAAACTTAACGGGGGTCCAATGAAATCCAACACCTTAATAATTGGGATTAATGTAGGCCAATTTTGAAATTATGATTAATATTGGCCAATTGGTAATAACTTTGATTATTAAAATCCAATTTTTCTAAATATAAACATGAATCTTTGCCATGTTATGTTACGATATGCACATATAAAAAGTGGAATGCAATCTACACAAGTCCACAATCAAACCTACTGAAAATTTTCACCTAGTCGAGTTACGACTAAGTAAGTTGCCCCGGCTAATGTCTTATCGCAAAACACTAAATAACATATTGGAAACATACATTCATGCTCGAAGTTGTAATTGGAGCGACAACTTTGAATGGGGAGTCAACCAAATAGTACTACCTATAATAACCTATCGCCTCAGATGTTTAAGTTAAATGGTTGGGTAAAATAATAGGGACTTAATGTGATAATGCTTCTCATGCAATATACACAGTTTTTCAAGTGACCAAATAACATAGCAAGCAAGATTCAAATAAATAAATTTCATGTTAGCATGTTTTCTCCCAAAATAAATGACATAATAAAAGGGTCACGAGACTCACATTTTCAAGAGATTTGAGATGAATAAGTTTCCCGAGAATGAATGCGTGAGATTAATCAAGAAACTAACAAGGTTCTTTTATGAGAACTTGTATAATGTTTGAGTTCATCATAACTATGATATCTGTTCGGGTTTCATTTTGATTTGTACTTATATGTACAAGTCTTACCCGGAATGTATGAGTTACTCTGAGGTGGCGTTTGGTTCGTGGAATTTAATGGAATTAGAATTAACATTTTTTTCTTTTAAAATTGTTCTTGATTAGGTAACGAAGGAATTTGAAATGCAATGAATTGTTTTAGTCAATGAAATTTGCTACTATTTCAACATTCTTTGAAATCCTTCACTTTATTAAAGGAAAGTTATATGACCTTAAATTTCATTGATTAAAGGAAATGCATTCCAATTTAAACTTGTCCATAACCCATTTAAGCACAAATTTTTAAAAGAAAACTTTGCAATTCCAATTCCAACGAGAATTCCACGAATCAAACGTCACCGTAGATTTAAATGTTGTTGCTGGAAAGGGAATTTAAGTTCTTGAGTTATGTTGAAGATAGTAATATAGTTCTTGTCGGCTTTGAGGAAAAGTAATATTTTATCAGTCGAAAACTAGCTAGTAAATAACAAAATAATTATCAACAACTATCGAAATAATTTTATAAAATTATTATAAGTCATATAGGTTCTGGAAAAATGATTAGTTCCAGAATTTAGTATTTTTTTCATATTTTTTAACAATTTAATCACAGTAATTAAGCCATAAATCTGGAAAAATAATTAGACAGTTTGCAAAGTTATGAAATATGGTGGGTATGCTTAGGGGTGTTAAAAAAATCCGAACCCGAATTCGAATCCGAAATATTTGAAATTTGGTGGGTATATATGTTTATGCTCTATATATTATATATCCAAAATATTGTTATGTTTCGTACTTTACCGTATGTGGGAGATATGCTTTTATTATTGGCTGTAGATATATCCATCCACCAAATTGATATATTCACCTATTTACCACGGCCGTTTCATGTGAAACGACCCCAAAACGACCGTTTCAAAAAAAAACGACCTCAATACAATTTGTGGAAAAGGGGGGTCCCCTGAATTTTAAGGTTGTCGTCGTCGCGACACGTCACCTCGTTTTGCCTGAAACGACCGTTTTGGGCAAAACGACCGTAGAAATTGGGTTTCTCTAGTAAACTCACTGGGTTTCTCTATAACCACTCTTATTATTTAACCATTCTGTAATGATTAAAATTTGAAAATAACACATTTAAAAATTATGAAAACTATATTACAAGCTCCATATGATATAAGAATGTTCCTGTAAAAATTTGGGATTTTTCCGAAGACTATAAGTATTTTTCTGTATTTAAGTTAGTACGTATTTTGGTATTAAAACCACATATGTTATTATAAATTCGTATAAGTTAAAAAAATTTCATAAACTTCCAGATCTTTTCATTAATATGATATACATAAAAATTTAGAATGTTTATTTGGTGATGTTTTGATGGTGTTTAAAATACATCATCCTTGATATTTACACCGGGTTCTTGTCAAAAGGAACTTACGTACCAAGCTTAATTCACCGGACATCTAGAAAGAGATAAGGATATAATATTTCCCGACTTTAAACTTGTCTTAAAACGCAAGTTTCAATCTCTAAGAGGTTTTTGTAAGATAAATTTTTGTAGCTAGATTTGATTATGGATTATCACATTAAACAAAGTATATATGTATAAGAGCAACAACGGAAAGAATAAAGGTTAAAGGAGATGAGCATTATCATGCAAGAATAAGAGATAAGCGATATTTAAGTTTAAAGCATGCTTTAGTAGGTGGTTGTTGTTGATGGTGACTCTTGTAAGACTTACAGAAATTTTGGTTGAAAATTTATGAGGTGGTGGTGGGTTCGGTTATGAACCGAAAATGGGAGGAGAGTGACTGAGTGAGAGTGGCTTTGAGACAGAGAGTGTTTGATGCAAGATATTTTGAACCGAACCGACTCGTGACAATTTAGAGACTATCTTACATTTTTTGGGTTTTTTATTGTAAAACTAAGATACGATCTTACTACTGCATGCTTTGATTAGTAAACACAGATGTAAATAAGAGAATTCTTATTGATCACTTGAAGATACAAAGAAGACTCTCTAGTTTCTCTCTCTAGAAACACACACAGAAAGGTGTAGAATGACAGAAGTTCTCCACTAGTTGTTCTGCACATTCTAACACGAACCTATTTATACTTAATGACTAAACAGCCTGTGTACCAGATGGTTCACCATCTGGTACGGACGTACCATATGGTCCGGCGTACCATTTGGTACGGCACCAATAATATTGTCACTACAACACACAGACTCACTCTAATCTAGATATAATACACGAAACACATCATAGCATAGGTATATGCTCTAACAAACTCCCCCTTAACGTGTAGTGTATCTATATTCTAACGAAACTTCAGTCTTCAATCGTCAACATTGTTGCATCCGATCTTCAACTTGAAATCTTTTTCAGAAATAGAGGTTGCATGGCTAGATCACTCTTGAATCATCTTTGATCTTCAAGATCCACTTGTAAAAGATATAACAAATTCCCCCTAGCTTTCACCATGCTTGAGTCTTGACACACATAACCTGTAATTCCAGAAGATAGAAACGCGGTTTCCTTTCCTTTTGAAAACTTAATTTAATCTTGACGCAAAGCATCTCTTCGAGAATCCATGATATAGTTTTGAAATTTGATTTTGTATCACATGTCGATCGATCGAAAACAAATAAGAAATAAGATCTTTTTGGCTTTTTGAGAAATTATATCAAAACACACCTAAAATCTTTTTGTAATTTTTAGATATGAAACATAAAATGCAATACAGAATCAGACACTATTTTTGTCTTTTGCGAAAATATCACAACTTGGGATCATATTGAACATGACATGCTGAACTACACTTCAATTTCAATTACTTCAGCACATAAGTCATGTCGATTACTGGTATAATTTGTCCATCATAAACTCAGGCACAATCATACCCATAACATCTGGATATGTTATTGTATTTGATTAGATTTGCTTTGACCAGTGTACCCCACACTATCAGACATACTCAGATATGCATTTGTTTATCACACTTTGTGATTTCATTTGTGATTTGATCACATAATGATTGTATTTTCATGATATAGTCAACTATGTTCCAAAGCAGAAAGAAATAAGAACGTTAAATCGTCTACCTTAAGGTCGATCTTTCGATACGCAGATAAGGCCTCGGATTTAACAAAATAAGAAAATAAAAACAAGTTGAAATTGTATAACTCAACAATAATCAGGTCGGTACTCCCGTACACGCAGAGAAAGTCCGATGAGTTATACGAAACACCAAAGAAAATAAAGCAGAATGTCAAACGAACAACAATGAGGTCGGTCTTGTGGACACGCAGAGAAAGTCCGATCGTTTGACAAAATAAAGAAAATCAAACAAGTTTAAATCTTCGCAAAATGAACACATGTATACACAGTGACTTCTCATTGTTCTTTTCCACATATCTTTTTCTTGATACATCATGAGATACGCATCAAGATGTTGTCCACTTGGTCAATCATTATTATTTAATGTGTTTATCACATCTGAATACTTTCTGATTTAATACCGAGCCTACCAAGCACATCGAACAATGATCTTATGGCTTTTTCATCTATTTTATCCATGAGCTAGACACGTAAGCCAATGTACCATCATTTCCTAATCATGTTGGATACAATTTCTCATTTTTCAATGTTTTTGTATTTTTCTATTTTTCGATGTTTTTGTATTTTTCTCTTTTTCTCCCCCTTAAAATGAAAACTCTATTTTTGGATTTTCATAATTTAACAAAAACACAAAGACACTAATTATGGATTATCAATTTTCTCCCCCTAAACTATTTACAAAATGTATTAAAGAAAGAAAATTGACCTTTCGACATGGATACCTTGCAGTTTTAGCTTTCAGAAAAATTTCAATTTTGAAATTGATATCACAGGTAATTTAACTTAAATCAGCAGAATAATTCTCCATCAGCAACTTTTCAATTATCGATAGGTCTTCTAGAAGTACCTGCACACTGGTCAAATACATCAGTTTATAAATGACCCGAAGCGAATCGCTTCTGGTCGATCAGTGTCCTGATTTCCTTTAGAAACCACTTTAGGTTTCCAAATTTGTTGTTTTGGTAAATCAGTATCTGATGAACCAGTCACAGTCGATTGTGACGAACAACCTACATATGGAATATTTTGAAAACGAGGAATAAATCTTCCTTGAGTTTTGAAAAATGTAGGCTGTGAATATTCATCAAATACTCTGCCATATTCGTCAATGAATCGCTGTTTGGCAGATTTACCAACATGTGGAACCTTTCCTCTTTTTGATATAGAAGCAGCAGAAACCGGACAATCTTGTGCCATATGCCCCTTTTGTCGGTAATTGTAACACAAGCGATTGTTGACATTTCGGCGTTTCGGAATCTGCAAAGCTTCACAAACATTAACATCTCCAAAATGATCATAAAAGGAATCGAATACCTGATAGCGATGATCATGAACCCATTTGGATGTCGGGCTCTTTGGAGCAGAATTTGAATCTCCAGAAGAAAACTTAGCAGTTTGTTTCTTCTTGGTCTTTGGAGCATCAGCAGATTTGATAAAAAACCCCAGCTATTTTCTGAGAATCCACACAGTGAAGTGGAAACTCCATATCAGAAAATATTTGATCTGAGCCTTTGAGTTTATAAAATCGCTCCGGTTGAACTTTGTCAGCTTTGAACACATCTTTCTTTACTTGCTTCAAATTGACTTTCTTCAATTTTTGTTGCTGTTGAACCTTAGAAACATTCACTTTAACCTGTTTCTTTTGGAATCCCAAACCTGTATGTTTTCCAAAAACCTTCTCTTCTGAACCAGATGTTTTATGCCCGGTCTTTGCAAGACGAGAGAACTCTGCTTTGATCTTGGTAATATCCTTAGGAGCATCAACAATAGTTTCAACAATATCAGTTGTTGAGCTTGCAGATTTCTCTTTGCCATTAGATAAAGAACCAAACACAACCTTTGGAACTTCAGAATTTTCAGCATCCTTGCCTTTGTTTGATTTCTTTTCTTTAACAGATTTGGAACCAACAAACTCAGAATAATCACCAGTCTCAACCTTGTCTTTCAAATCATGAATTCCTTCTTTGAGACTTCCTGGTGGTGACACAGTTTTATTGAACATCTTCTCAAAGTTGTCATCTTTGACCAAGAAACTTGTAAAAGATTGTGAATTAGTAACATTGTTCAGAAGACATTTTGAATCAATGACTTCTACTTTCAGATCAGAAATATTTTGTTGAGCTTCAGTCAACTCCTTTTCTGTTGCAATCAGCTTCTTTGCCACTTTATGAGTTTCATATTTTTACAATCTTAACTCATCTAGTCCAGCCCACAATTCCTTCTGCAGCTTATCTTCATTTCTTTTCTGAATATCTAAATTTGCATTTTGCAACTTGTTCACTCTAACCAACTCCCTCTTCTCATCAAGTAACTTTTCCATACCAAGCTGATAGGATTGAATCTTAGTAGCTTGGTCATCAGACAGTTTAGTAAGAGTATCAAGTCTGATTTTGATTTGTCAAAAAGATTTTGAAAATCATTTGTTGTATCTGCAGCATCATCCTTCCATTTCTGCACTTCTTGTATTAATGCAGCATTTTCGTCAGATAATTTTGTAATTTTCTGTTCAAACTTCTGTTCAACACTTTAAAATTTTGATTCTTTCTCAACGGCCGCTGTCTGAAAATCTGAGAACTTGTCCTTTTGAGAATACAATTCTTGACTTAGATCTT
This sequence comes from Deinandra increscens subsp. villosa, assembly GCA_039602395.1. NCBI lineage: Eukaryota > Viridiplantae > Streptophyta > Magnoliopsida > Asterales > Asteraceae > Deinandra > Deinandra increscens. The sequence goes on from JBCNJP010011306.1 coordinate 9,457, forward strand.
TTGACTTTTGTTGTTCATTGGCCAATTCTTCTATTCTTCTTTTATTTTCCTCAATCAACAATCCATTTTCTTTTATCAATTCTTGAATCTTCTTATCTTTCTAAGAACAAAACTCACAAACCGATTCATAGACACTATTTCCAGAACCACTTATTTTAGATTCAGAATCAGTTACTTCTTCTTCATCATCATTATAAACAATTTGAGCAATCAGAGCACGAAATGCAGACTCATCACCTTCCTCAGCAGCCCAATCATAACCTTCATTTAATGCTTTTGTTTTCCAATCAGAAGTAATAGCAGTTAAAGCAAGGGGTTGAGAATCATCAAAAGTTCGTCCCCAGTTATATTGTTTATCAACTTGAGAAACTAAAGTTGTTGGAGGCTTTGATGAAGATGCATTTGTTTTTGAACATTCACGAGCAAAATGTCCAAAATTATAACATTTGAAAATTTTTGCCTTTGATTTATCTATTCCAACCTTGCCATCCGGATTTAAACTTTGATAGCCTGTCTTCTTTTTGAATCTTTTAACTCTTTGAGCTAACATCTCCAGTTGCTAATTGATACCCATTTGTTCAAGATTATCAGGATCAATCTGATCAAAATCTTCTTCAATTAGATTAGATGTTGTCAAACCACCATTCAGCAATCCATAATAGGAAGATAATAAAGCATAAATTAATGCCAAATGTTCATCAGGTGCTTTTGCTGAATATGAAGTCTTACTTGAATGATTTGGAATAGTGAAGTTACATCCTCTTGATGAATTTCCAGAATTTCCTGAACCATGACCAGCAACAAAAGCTGTTTGAGGTGGATTTGATGAATCAACACCAAATGATTTAGACTTTGCATTGATACTTGCAGAATTTTGACCATGATACAATTCAGGATTTTGTAATTGAGCAGTTGACTTGTTTGATGCCATCATTTCCATTTCCCTAGCATGAAGCTTTCCAGTTAAATCATGAAATGATAATTCAGAAAATTCTTTGTCATGGGTAAGCAATAACACATAACTTTCCTACTTTTCCAGTAATGCTTCCATCAATTTCTCCTTCAATTCCTCCTTGGTCTTCAATTTTAACCACTTTCATCTCACTAATCAGATGTGAAAACCTTGAAACAAGAGCGGAAACATTTTCTTTTTCATATTGTTAAAAGTTTTCAAATTCCTTGTTCAACACTTTTTGTCTACCTTTCTTGTATTGGTCATTGCCTTAACATCGAGCAGATAAAGCATCCCACAACTGTTTAGCTTTCTTGCAAGTGCTGAATTGATGCAACAGCTCAGTAGGTAAAGCCATGGTAAGATAAGCATAAACTTTTTGTTCAAGCTCATAACTCTTTCTTTCATCCTTGTCAAAATCTTGAATTTCCTTATACTCTCCATCTTCAGTTGGACGTACATACAACTTTCGAATCGGAATCCATTAATCAATATCATTTGTGCTGATGTATGCAGAAAAATGTTGCTTCCAATTTTGATAATCTTCCAACTTTAACAGCTTAGGAACTTTCTGACTTGTTCCTATTTCATTATCAAAATTGAGCATAGCTTGTACCGTGCTTTGCATAGCTGCAAATGCTTGAAAATCAGATATTTTTCTACCGAAAATGATACTTCAAAACTTCAAACTCAAAAACGAAGGTGTTAGAATTTGATTTTGAAAATCAACTTTGAACGAACAATGTAGATCTCGTCAAGACGATCGATTTGAGTAATTATGGCTCTCGTAGCCATTTCCGATGCAAAAGTTATGAGACTTTTAAGAAACAGACAGCGGACCAAATAAACCTGCGGACCAGCAGCGGACCAGATTCAGTGGACCAGTGGCGGACCAGCGACGGACCAGTGACGGACCAGCGATGGACCAGCGACGGACCAGTGATGGACCAATGACGGACCAGCGACGGACCAGTGACGAACCAAAAAATAATTGCCACGGACCAACTTGAAGATTGCCTAGCGGACCAGCGGCGGACCAGATTTTCTTGAGGCGGACCAGAATCGTACCACGCTGATTTTGACGGATTTTCACGAATTTTGACAATTTGGACTAGAATTTGCTTCACAAAGGTGCGAAAACTCACTAGGAACACTCATAAATCATTTTTTACCTCGGAAACACTCGGAATTGGAAGAATTTGATGAAAAATAAAGAAAACCCACACTTTCACACGCTAGAAATCCGAAATTTGATATAAAAAAAAACACAGCAGTAGAGCAACCATATGCTCTGATACCACTTGTAAAACCGAGATACGATCTTACTACTGCATGCTTTGATCAATCATAGTAAACACGGATGTAAATAAGAGAATTCTTATTGATCACTTGAAGATACAAAGAAGACTCTCTAGTTTCTCTCTCTAGAAACACACAGAAAGGTGTAGAATGACAGAAGTTCTCCACTAGTTGTTCTGCACATTCTAACACGAACCTATTTATACTTAGTGACTAAACAGCCTGCGTACCAAATGGTTCACCATCTGGTACGGACGTACCATATGGTTCGACGTACTATTGGTACGGCACCAATGATATTGTCACTACAACACACATACTCACTCTAATCTAGATACAATACACGAGACACATCATAGCATAGGTATATGCTCTAACATTTATTTATTTAATTTAGTTATTTTAAATTATTTTTGAATTATTTCATTAATCTTATGAGGATTTTTGAGAATTTTTTTCATAAATAGTATATACAAGATGGATACTACCCGCGCGTTGCAGCGGGTAGTTTGTTATTTAAAATGTATTTTGTAGTAATAATTTGTAATTAAATGTATTGTGATTACAATTTAGTGTTTGTCAAATATCCTCTAAAAACTATACTATAGTCCAATTAATTGAATGTTTCCCATGTTGTCATTGCTAAAACCACAAAACATAATTATCTAGAATAAATGACTAACTTCAAACCAACAATATAAAAATAAAAAATAGAGATTTATAGTACATAAACCAACAATATAAAAAATGTAACTTAAGAAAATAATATAAGGCTCAGATTATAGTCATTCATCATAACGATAACAATAACCGTTCAGATGTATACGGGACTCACGCGGGGTAATGGCAATAGCTAGAACGCTATGCCGCAGCCAAAACCACATGAATCTAAATCCGTAAAGACTAAAGTCATCATAGCCACAGTGCAGCATACTCAATTTCCAAAACCACATGAATCTAAATCCGTAAAGACTAAAGTCATCATAGCCACAGTGCAGTAACTCAATTTTAAGCCACAAATTGGAGAGATTCATTGGCAAAAACCATCATCAAACTCCCATCATCATCCCTGTAACTTCAAATGTAAAAGTAAATCACAGGCGACATCACAGATCATAAGAACAGAAAACAATCATCGCCTCAAGGGCTCATCGGAACTTCCATCGTCACTGTCATAAAGCTCCGATGTGGAGATGGACCAAAACACGGTCAACTGTTGCGCCAAAGAGTCATGTCGTCGCTAGATACCTATCTGTCGGCTCAAACCCTAAGGGGTTACATATCATCGCCGAATTGCCATCAAAGATTGCAGAGTCTGCAACAAACCCTAGATCCAGAAAGCAGAAGCAACACAAAACAATCATCACCTTAAGGGCTCATGTAACTTTCCATCGTCATCGCCCTAAGGCTCGGATGTCCAAGCGGACCAAAATACAGCCAGGGGCTGCGCCAAGGTGCCACGCCGCCGCCAGATCCTAAAACCCAGCGCCTCCGCCGCCGCCACGAAAGGGTTTCGAAAAGCCACCGCCACCGTCACCGGCAAATGGTTTCTTTCACCCACAAAAGAAGACTGAAATAGAGCTGCATGTATAAAAGAGAGACAGAGCGAACCAGTTTCTTTTAACCCCTTTGAGAACGAAAGGTCTCTGATCTGCACAGAAAAAGTAGATCAAACCCAACATCAACATGGCTGCAGCACGGGTCGTGCCGCCTCGCCAAGAATCGCTTCGATCCATAAAATCCGGTGTAGATCATAAAACCGACGATTAGAGAGAAGATGAAGCAGTGGATTATGCCAAAAGAAGAAAGATAAAGTAATAAGAAAGAGGAGGGGACGTAAGATATGAAAAGTGAGAGATAAAAACCCATCTTCAACTGCCACACATTTAAGTGGCACTATATGATCATTACTAGAAAATCAATAGTTTTCCTACAAATTTTTTTGACTATTTACCGACAAAAAAATGTTTCTACAAAATACCGACGAAGTACCAACATAGAAAAACTAAAAAATTGGCCTCTACTTTTTCCAACAAATTTCCGACAAAATGACTACAAAAAAAATCCTTGTCGTTATTTTGTCACTAAGCATAAAACGATTCCTACAAATTACCCACAAATCTTCATTTTATATATTAACAAAGATATATATATTAATATACGAAAAAAGAAAAATAATTGTTTTACATTTAGTAGGAACATTGTCGGAATTTTTAAAAATTTCCGACCACCTATCGACAAAATCTAAGAATATAATAATTTTTTTTATTAAACGTAATTGAAAATAATAATTTCTAGACTTGTCGAAACAATGTCGCTAACTAGTATAACTTTTGTCAAATTTCCGACAACATGTAATATATAATTATTTATTTAATTAAACTTATTTTCACAAATAACATATAAAATATAATATATATATATATATATGTACATATAATATATATATATATGTATATATGTATAATTGTCAGAAGATAATCGGTATTTTTCTCTTTTAGATTTTATAAAATAGAAATACTTAATTAACTATTACTTAATAAAATTATGGAAAATTGGATTTAAATAATCCCAAGTTTTATGTGTTGACCGGGAATAATCCCACTTTCAATAATAACCTTCAGTGGTCCCAAGTTTCATCATATTTATTGATAGTGGTCCGGCCATTAAAAAAGTTAACGCCGTTAACATTTTGATTACGTGGCAGCTGAAGTGGATATTTATTTATTTTTGTTTTTTAAAACCCCGCCACATCACCATCTTCATCACCACATCATTTTCCTCCACCCCACCACCACCACCACCTGCAACCTTCCGCCACCTGGACCAAAGAGGGTCGGCAAGCACTCCGACGAACTCCGGTGAACTCCGTCACGAACAATAACCCTTTATTTTATTTTTTGCAACGGAATCCTCCGCCGAAACCGACGATGCCACGTCCTCGCTCCGACGACTCGTACAAATTCATTAATTCCATAATTTGTTTCCCCAATTTTACCCTCAACAACTTTGATAATTGGTTGAATCTCCTCCTTCCGATCACTGTCCTTCAACAACAGGCCAAATCTCGCCTCTTTCTCACCTGATTCGTCGACCGTCGTTCATCATTTTTGAGGTTTTCCAATTCGTCGTCCATCAGTTTGAGGTTTTTCAAATCTCACTGCCTTCTCAACCGATTCGTCGTTCGTCGTTCATCTCGCCGCCTGCTGATTTTGAGATATTCCGAACAATCGTTTCAGTGGTTGCTGAAATTGTGATTCAAACAATCGAGGAGACACGGCTCCGGAGATGCTTGAGTTGTACAACTAGAAACTACTTTGAATCTTCCTCTTCCGGATAATCCTTTATTCCCCTCCGATCTCTTATAATCCGGTTACAAGTTATCTTTCTTCTAAATTGTTATGATATGCTAGCAAATTGAATTCAATTCTCAATCAATCAGACTTTCTTTTCTACTAAATTCAATCATCATTGATGATTCGTATCTAACTAGCAACGTGCTGTCGTTTGGATCGAATGACAGTGTTCAAAATTCAATGGAAGGTCAATCAAGCACCGGCTAGGCGGTCACTGTTGTCTTTTTTGGAAATCTGGATGGTTAATCACGCACCGGCTAGCCACCATTGTTTCCAGGGAGATCAGAGGATGGGAGTGAGTTTAGTCCAACTGGTGGCGGCAGAGGGTTACAGGTGGTGGTGGTGGTGTGGTGGTGGAAAATGATGTGGGGATGAAGATGTTGATGTGGGCGGGTTTAAAAAAACAAAAATAAATAAGTATCCACTTCGCTGCCACGTCATCTAAAATTTAACGGCGTTAAGTTTTTTAACGGCCGGACCACTATCAGTAAATAGGGTGAAACTTGGGACCACTGAGGGTTATTATTGAAAGTGGGATTATTCCCGGCCAACACACAAAACTTGGGATTATTTAAATCCAATTTTCCTAAAATTATTTTAATAAAAAAACTTTTATGGTTTTCATAATATTATCTGTCCTTCTAAAGTTTTATAAGAACTTTATAACAATATATATATATATATATACATATATATATATATATATATGAGGTGAGGTTCATTGTAGACACTTTCACATTTAAAGTAATGTCTTTCACATTGTTTTTCACATGTGAAATTTTCTGAACAATGAGAAAAAGAAAAAAAAGAAAAAGAAAATTCATCACAACCATTAGATCAAGAGATCTAATGGTAAAAAAATATGTCTATCTGTCTACACTTATAAGGGTGTCTACAATGAACTTTTCATATCTATATACTATAAAAATATAGAAAAAGTTTGGTCATATTTTAATTAGAAAAAAAATGACACTTATCATCACCACAAAATTTATATTAAGTCAAATTTTTATTAAGTAATTAGCCAAATACTAAATTTCTATATTAAGGTTTATTTGGTTAAACCTTTAATAAGTAATTATCCAAATACAAATAATTTATATTAATGTTAGTAATTATCCAAATACTAAATTTTGATATTAAGGTTTATTTTGTTTCAACATTTTACAACTATATCCAAATACAAAATTTTTACAATAAATTCGTATTAAGGTTTAATTTTTTAATTGTACTAAAAATATATAATTAAAGTTGGTTTGCCAAGTCATGGGTTGGTTTTAAAAGTTGGTGTGGATGTTATGCTACTTAGAAATCTTAATCAAAAGAATGATCTTTGTAATGGTACTCGACTACAAGTTGTGTATCTTGGAAAATATGTAATAGAAGCAGAAGTAATTCAGGAAATAATGTCGGTGTTCGTATATTTATTCCAAGAATCTTAATGTCTTTTTCAGGTAAAAGAATATCTTTTAAATTAAAAAAAAAAGACAATATCCGATCGCAATATGTTTTGGAATGACTGTTAATAAATTTAGAGGTAGTCACTTTCTAGAGTTGGTGTGTATTTAAAGAATCCATGTTTTAGTCATGTACAATTGTACGTGACATTATCAAGTGTGAAGAGCAGATATAAACTTAAACTTTTGATATTGGATGAGATTGAAAAGTGAAGAACCAGACGTTAAATGTAGTGTATAAATCTATATTTTCAAATTTATAATTTTTTTCAATAAACAATTTCTTATACTTTTTAATTTCAATTATTATACTAAATTTAATATAGTTCATTATATTTATTATTTTCTAAAAAATTCCATCGTTTGATACACGTGTTTAAAAACTAGTATATATATATATATATTGTTTTTTATAATTAAATTTATTTTAATTAATGAAGAAAAATGAAAATAATTTGAATAAACTATTTGATATTATTAACAATTAGATATATACTTTAATAGCAAAAAACTATTATTGTTATATATTAATTTAATAATACTTATTAATTGTTTACTATAAATACTTATATATATATATGGAAAAAGTGAATATGGTGTTGTTATATATATATATATATATATATATATATATATATATATATATATATGTATATATATATATATATATATATAGGGAGATAATCATTTGAGAACCAAATGGTTTTAATAACTTTTGAG
>JBCNJP010011307.1:0-17234 GCA_039602395.1 Deinandra increscens subsp. villosa
ACATAGTTTTGTTTTTATTTTTGTATTGGTATTATTGTCAATTACTTGTGGTTTATTCAATTGAAAATTTTAAAAAAAAGGTGTTTATGTCTCAAAAGCCCCATAAAAACAGGGGAAGAAATGTTATTGTTTCAGAAAATCTGAAAAATTGTTTGAGGTTTTTATGAAGTATTTTGTGTTTGTCTTGAGTTCGTAGGAAGTGATATAAATGTCCAAGACAATCGGAGACTGACACGTGTAAAGCTGAAGTGAAAGATTGCTCAAAGATGATATGTCGGTAAGCTCAACCCAAAACTATGATCATCAATGAAAGTGCAGTAAACTTAATTTCTATATATGTTTAGTTTCCCGTCCTAGTTTACATGGTTTAAAAAACTGAGTCCCAGCAAAAATGGGTTGAGAGTGGTATCTACCTAGTATTCACTCTCTCACACGCCATGTTTCTGCTGTTATGACAACACCACAGAAAAGAAAAAGAAAAATGAAAACAAAAAGAAAAATGAAAAGAAAAAGAAAAATATAATAAAATAATTATTTCTGTTTGGTCTTCTCTGCGTGCTTATGCGGCCGACCTGATCACCAACTGATAATTAACGAAATAAGTGGTAGTCATAACGGTGTTGCATGGTTCCTCAAGTTGGGGGTTTGTGAATCCTAAATAAACTCTGAGGTTGGGTAGGTTTTGCTATGAACAATTGGGTGTGGGGACGGTTAAACATGACGGTAATATTGTACCATAATCAAGCATTTCAAAAATGACTGGATGTGAGTTTATGTGGTCAAATATTCTGGCAATCGTCTAGAGCGTCGAGTAACAGAAGCTGAAAAGGGTTCCTCAGTCAAAGATAAGTCTGGTTTGATCCATGAAAAACATCAGCTTCAAGGCAAGTATATATTTAATCTCGGTATTAGGTTATCTTTGTTTTATGTTTTTCTAAGTCTCTGACTGTTTAAAATTTCATTTTTTATGATCAAGATCAGATTTTCGGGGTATGAGTCTGAGGGGAAGTTTTGTAATTCCCAAAATTTTTCAAAATTAACAATTTTTCAAGTGATTTATCATTTAAATGAGGTTTGGGAGCATTTGAAATGTTTTAAAAAAAACTTGAGGGGGGCTTTATGAAACTTTTCCTTAACAAAACCCTCAAGACCCCTCCCATTTACGATCACACGTTTACGATCCCGTCCCTTCTTCTCTCTGCGTTTACGATCCCGACTCCCGAAACCCTAACCGCCCCTTTTTCCGCCGGAAAATCATTTTCCGGCTGCCTCCGACCGTTGCTTGATGGAAATCGAATACACCATCGCATTTGCCTTCTCTTTCCGACCATAAACCACACTTCGATCGACTGTTTCCTCATCGATTCGTCAGTTTAATCCCAGTTTTCTTGTGTGTCTTTCCTCTCTCGGTTGCTAATCCTCAGTTTCTTCAAATTTCTCGTCGAATACTCAAGTTTAGAAGCTGATTCTGTGTTTGGGATAGTTTGAAGGTAGTATTAGATGGTTCTTTTGCATAAATGTTGGTTTTTGATGCGTTTTTGAAGACTTGCAGGTTCAACAATGGCGGATCTCTGCGTTTACGATCATCGATGAGGAAGGAGACGACGATTCGCGTTTACGATCGGTGTTTCCGATGTCGATTACGATCGGTGTTTACGATGGCCTGTGTTTACGATCATCCATGTTCACGATCGTCGGTGTTTACGATCGGGCTTACCGTTTACGACTGGACTGTACTTGACCCCGATCGTGAACCCATAATTGGATCGTGAACCCAATTTTTTTGATCGTAAACCCGTTGAAAGCTTGATTTTAAATCGTAAACAATCTAAATAAACACAAAATGGTTTTAAAATCTCATCAAACTTAATTGTTTTTAAGATAAAAATTAAACAAGTTAATTTTAAGAGTGTGTTTTTGTTAAAATTGTGGAACAAAATCAAATTCTTTCATTTTAAAAAAGGTTTCAATTGAGATTTTAGAACTTAAAAGGATAATGTGATAATCATTTGAACTTAATTGCTCAATGATGTGATTAAACCTGATACATTTGCCTCGGTTTCTCAGATGGCAGAAGAAATGATTGACGAAGAGATTCACTTTGAGAGAGACCACTGCATACCTGCTTATTTGGATGACCCTCCAGAGAAACACATGCAGTTATTCTACTCTCTTGTTGCTGGGATGAATGTGTGCAAAATCAATCATGCACTCAGGGCGCATGTGCTGATAGATGAACAACTAGTGAGAGAATTCTGGGGAACTGCCAGGGCAAATCTTGATAAAACAAGGATCACTGCAACTGTTCAAAACCGCAGAATCGAGATCGTAGAAGAAGATATTCGCCAGGGGTTGAATATTACTGAGAGATCAGAAGATAAAATGGAATATTCGAAGAATGAAGTGTTAGAGGGTGCACGTCTTTTGGGGTATGAAGGAAAATTCCCACCTATTTTCAAGAAGCTACTGCCACACTACTGGAGGTGTTTGGCACACTACTTACAGAAATCATTCTTGGGAAAGAGAACAAGCTTCGATCAACTGAACAAGGTGCATGACACTGCATTTGTTGCACTGGCTTTGGATTGGGAATTTAACTTTTTAAAGATGATGCTTTTAGATTGGGTGGGTAATGCTGATTTGAGCGCCAGAGAGCAATTTCTCATGACTCCAAGGTTTGTACACATGGTGGTTATGAGAAAGTATCCAATGATTCAGGAAAGGGTTGAGAAGCTGGATATAAAATTCATGGATGATGGTGTTTTTGGTCTGCAAACCCAAGATAGAAAGGGAAAGAGCACTTTTCAAGGAATACTTGAGTGGGCTAAAAGAGGTGCTTTCCCTGAGGTTGTGAGGGAACAAGAACTAGAAGCAGATCCTCAACCTGAAGAACCTCCAAGTCAATGTATCGGTTGCTGAAGATCATGATGTTCCAGTGACTGTTCAGGGGGAACCAGAGAATATACCTTCAGATGAAGAAAATGTGATGGATGATATTTTCCCGGAGAATGAGAATTTGGCAGATGATATTTATGGTGATCTGGAGCCAATCAGCCACAAGAGAACAAGGGATGACTTGAGTTCTTCTTCAAGTGATGGCACAATCCCACAAGAGTTAAATGTTAATTTTGTTGTTGATGATGTGTTTGCGGAACCTAATCCTGTGCGTGAACCCTCACCGAGGAAGAAATCTAATCCAAGATCTATCCGATTTAAGTTCCAGAAGACAAGCTCAAGCTTGATGGTGTTTGAATCATCTGGTGCAAATGATCAGAATGATGAGGTGTCTGAGCCTGCAAATGTTGAGGGCACATCTCAGGTTGATGATCAAGTTAATGTCCAAGAGCCAACTCCTACTCAAACTGAAAGTCCTATTCTAAATGAACAAAGCCCAGTTCATGAGGAAAGGCAATTCTTTGAAGTTGATAGCTCGTTTGTTGAGCCCTGTCCAGTGAGGATAAACTTTTCTACTGAATCAAGCCAGCCTCCAGTCATTCCAAGTTTTCGTCCATATCCAACACTTATTGGAGAAAGTGTTCAAACTGGTGATCTCCCGGTAGACCTTCGGATAAGTGCTGATCCTCAAATCAACTTTCTGTTATCTCAAAACAGGAAGAGGGAGGGAGAAATAAAAGAGCTTAAGGAAGAAAACAAGAGGTTGAAGGAGAAGGAGAGCAAGAATGAAGCAAGCATTGGGTACTTATATGCTGGGTTCCTAGAATTAAGGAAGAAGTTGGAAGATTTGAAGGGGATTGATAGTTCAAATGCTCAGAGTTCTTCGCAAGGTGCTCAAACTGCTGATGTAGTGCAAGAAGATGAAGGTGATGAATCCATTGAGATCTCAGACTATGTTCGAGGAGGAAGATTCATCTTACAGGCACCAGAAAGTCATGAAAATTGGTTCAAGGATTTCTTCCAGGGACCTCCCCCTAAGCTGTACTCAATTGATGTAGAAGAAAGTGAAATCGACAAAAGGGGGAGTCATGAACCTATACTGTGCTGGCACTATGATAGTGAGAAGAAGCTGTTTGATGTGATCAGAGACGGGTATAGTCCAGTGGAGTACTACAGAACTCGGGGTTAATTTCACTCTTGGACTGAGATAGAGATGAGGAATTTGCTGAGGGCTCTGTTCATTAACAGATGGAGAAATGCACATGGCGACCTTGTTCGTGACAATCTGATGAGCCATTTTGAGGAAAACTTTGCTAACTTTGACCTCAAGAAAGCAAGATGGGTTCAACCTGGAACTGATCACTGTCACGAGTGAGCCAGTAGGAGAAGTGAGGCGACCTCCCACCAAAAAAACTTGAGTGATCAACATGTTGGACGAGATTGAAGATGGTACGCTTGTGAGAAATTTTGATAATTGGTTTTATGATCCAACAACTCATGAGGTGGTGGTGGTTTTCAAGAAGATGCAAGAATTCCGCTTCTATGATCCTGTTGATTTGCTGAGGTTTGGAGAACGTGATATCAAACTTCTGGCCACCCAACCTATTCTTGGTGATGAGCTTGATTATGAAAATGCTATAAGGGTGGGAATCTTTCATGGAACAGCAAATAGGATTGTGGAACGTGAATGGTGGTCAAGGAAGGAGTCTCACACATTCCGATTTGATTTGCTTCTTCCTTAGACACTCTAATGGTTCATGCCTAGGGGAAGATTGTTGGGCTATACTTAGTGAGGCATGAACATTAGAGAAGTGGGCTTGCATTGTCATGGGCTATATGTGTTTCCGATTTGGGCTTCATGGGCCGGTTACTCCTCTTGGGTTTACGATTATGACTAGGGCTTTTGTAAGGGTAGTATAAATACCCAAGTAGTTTATGATTGTAGCTAATACTCGATTACGATTTTCTGCATATCACTTGTATTCCCGATCGTAAACTCCTTTATATAGAAGTTTGATTGTTCTCCATTCAAGATTTGATTGTGTTGCTTTGTTCTTTATATCATATCAAGTCTATTTCATCATCTTCTTGTCGAATCACTCACAAACAAGGTTTCCGCACTTGTTTGTGTTTACGATATCGTGAACGATTGTTGTTTCGGGATCAACAGTAACCAACCCACCATAGGTTTGTTACTTCCCAAGTAAGTATAAGAGTTTAGCGAAACATGGCTTTAAAGATTTGCTTAAGAGAAGAACAAAGATTGATAGACAAATACTTTGCAAAAACTACTTGGTTAATGTTCTTATAAACTAAACTTATAAAAATATAAAAACACCAAATGGCTCAAGAGAAAAACACAACTACATTAAAGAATGGGGGTGGGGGGGGGGGAGAAGAATGAGCAAATTGAAATAAAGGAGGAGGGGGTATTTATAGGCAGCTTTCTAACTTTGGAACGGGGCGTGCTAACGTATGGAGCATGCTGTGCTGACCTCAAAATCATCTTCCTCTCGTTGAGATACTCATAATTCACTACTCATGGGATCCCGTAACTCATTTTCTAGCCCGAGATATGCTTCCGCGAAGTTTAAGGCATTTCCTGAACACACCGGTGTCTTTTAGCAGTTGTGCTCCAAGGTGTGGTTGAGTTTTGGGGTTACCATTTTGTCTTGACTTGAGAGAAGGTCATATGAGAGCATCATGTCCATCTTTCAAGGTCATATCTTGGTTCTTGGCATAAATTCACGAAGTCTTCATATTTTCTTCATTTTTGAGTGTTTATGACTTCTTCTATGATTTTCACCAGGATCACATGAAAAACCTAAAAAGAAAACAATATCATACGGTTTTGATAATAGTTAGCCAGATATAACCCGAAATGTGAGGAATATTTTATATAAATATATGTATAATTTGGTGCGCATCACTGAACCCTAGATTTATGCATGCAAGCTTCATATCATCATCATACTATCACAGATCTAACATAAAAATTAAAGCTTTAACCTTTATTAACAACAAATGGCAAGAACAAAACATACCAATGATTAGAGATGAAACTAGGATGAAACAAGATTTAATCTTCAATCATAGACACCACAATTGGATGGAAATGAGGTAGGAACTCGAAATCAATCATGAGGGGTCAGTTTGGGACGATTAGGGTTGAGAAATGTGGAGTGTGGGGGATAAAAGTGCTTAAATAGGCAAACCCTAAAATTTTATACCAACAAACTTCCTGACGTATCGCCAAAAGCCAGGGTGATGAGTTGTTTAGTGTATATAAAAAGTGGGGTTCTACACTATCAAATTTTAAATTTATAATCTGGTTATTCACCAGGGGACTATACCAACACACTAAGGCAAGTATACCTGTCGTGCATAGCACAGTATTGGTAAACACCGGGTTGTCGAACCTCAGGGACACAGAATTGTTAAAACAGTTGAATAATAATTTAGCCGGGTTTTGTTTTTGTTATTTTGAAAATTAATTGTAATAACGATTACTAAAACAATGCAATTAAAAGTGCCGGAGAAAATTCAGTATTTGTGAGAGGATCTCTTAGGCATTGAATCCTCCACCTAGGTTTGATAGATGCACAGGTTACGTTTATGCCTTATCGTTATGGTGAATTAGGGTCCTAGGACAAGGCTACCTAACTCCTATGGATAGGTTCACGTTTAGGGTTTATAGACACGCCCTACACGGTTACTACTGTTCCATGGTTAAGGACTGATAAGTTGGTTGTGGTTCAAAGTGCCCTAGGCTAAGTCCCGAGCTATCGGTGACTAAACTCACAACTGGTCGAAGGGTTGAGATTGGTATGGCCTTAACGTTTCTAGGGTTGTGAAGCGGTTGTGTTCCTATTACATGGTTGACCTATTAGGCCCTAGATACGACTGAGCAGCGGTAGACCCGACCTATCGGTGACTAAACGGTTACTAGACAATATCAAGGGTAGCTACTAGCAGAGGGTAGATGATTTCTCACTCATCCCTACGGGTTGGACTCTTAATTGGATACTAGGGTTTCCTAACGATCACGACAATTTCTAGTTCGTGCGTACACCGTAGATTCTGTGATTCGGTTATACGATAGATTCCTAACTCAAGATGGTGTGCATACTAAAGATAGGTTTCCACAAGGTTAAGAAATGGACCAGATTCAATAGGGAATTCAATTACATCAACCAAACAATAAGAACAAAACTTTTACTTTGAAAACACAATCATAAAAGAAAACCGATACAATAAATGATCAAACCATAGTTGGATTTGTCTTTAGCCTAAACAGTCTTATGAGTTTAGCCAAGCATGTTCATATTCATAAAGAAATAAACAACGTTCAAATTGAAATGCATAATCAAACTCAAAAAAAATACCGAATTGTAGCTCGAAATGATGAAAATCGAAGATTCTCGACTCGTCAAATGCTCCAAGTCTTCGAATGCTTCGAAAGGCTTCACTCTAGGCTTGTTCTCTGCTTCCTTGGACGAATTTTGGTGGTTGGGGAGGCCCTCTATTTATAATTCCACGAAATCTAGGGTTTCCTAAAATTCTGGTCCGGCGCACCACTTGCAAGCCGTGGGAGGGGCTTCCACGGGGTCACAAGTGGTGCGTCGTCGGCAAATCAGCTCTGATCTCTCTAAATGGGCCGCAGGGCGTGGGACTCTGTCAGCACACGGCTTGGAGGCCATGAAAGGGCCTTTCAAGGCTTGGGCAAGTGGTGCGCTGGCCAAAATCAAGTCTTCAAGTCTTGGGAGCTTGTCTTATGGCTTCCGATCACTGGTGACATCCTGACTCCTGATCACATGGCCTGACAAGTCATGAAAAGGGGTCTCAAGGCTTCCAAGTCATGAGTTTTCTCAGCTTCACTATTTTCTCCGTTTTTCGCCTCGTTTTCTGTGCCTAGATCGTTTAAACCTGAAAACTCACGATAATCATCAGAAATAAATATAATTTAATATTTTCAAGTTTATTTTAAAGTTTTTAGCCCGAAACCCGCTATCATTTCATGTCCAAAACCACACACATCACAGGGCCTCCAGGTTGGTGTACTGCCACAAAGCCTAGTCAGCCTCCCTTTTTTTTACTTTTATTGACTTATTACGTTTTTTGATGCTTTGGACATAGCTTTCAGTGATATGGCTTTTCCTTTATTTACCATCATATTTATCACATTGAAGCCAATAAAATCAAGTACACACATAACATATTACTTTTATATAATTAAAATCAAATAACAGTTTCACAGGTAAGACGCAACACATATTGGTTTTTTAGTTAATCACCAATGTTTCGATACATAACCTTATGTGTGAAGTTTGATGTCTTTTAAGAATACTAGACTCCTCTAATACTTTAAATTGACATGCTACGCCTATATACGTGATTTTTTATTTATCGGTTTTCGTTGTGGGATTCACCCGATGGGTCAGATTGTCACATCCTCTTCCCGATAAAGAATTTTTGTCCTGAAAATTAAGCTCGCAACCACGTTACCAAAAGTGTAAGATCCACAAGTTAAAAGTTGCAACCTCGTAGCAGAGAGTTACGAATTGCCGTTTATATTTTTTACTCATATGTAATTGGAAACTTTTTTCATATTCTCGCATCATCCCCCCCCCCCCCCCCACCCTTTAGGAAATTTTGTCCCGAAATTTAAGAGTTATCTTCGGTTGTCAAAACAGGCTGCCAATTCATATATTTATGCATCATATGGTCCTCCTGCTCCCAGATAAACTCTAGTCCATGCTTTAAATTCCATCGAACTTCGACAATCGGAATCTTACTCTACTTGAGATGTTTGACTTCCCATTCCATTATCTCTAATTGTACGGTACTCATGTTTAACTCCTTTTGGTCAAAGATGAGCTGAATACTCTTGTGGTCGGCATAGAGCATACATTGGGTACCGTACAAGTAGTGTCTCTAGATCTTCGATGCAAAAACCAGAGCTCCCAATTCTAAATGATGATTTGTATAATACTTCTCATTATCTCGGGGCTGTCAAGAGGCATACGAGATAACTTTATCGCGCTGCAATACACTACAAATCTTCGGGCCCTTCTGTAAATGAAAGAATAGGCGTACTAGAAAGCTTCTGTTTCAAAAGCTGATATGCAACGTCCTGCTTCGCACCTCACTTATACACAACACCCTTGTGTGTTAACACAGTCAAAGGCTACGCGATCTTTGACAGCCTTCGATGAATCACCTATAATAGCCCGCTAGAGCAAGGAATTTGGTACAAGCCAATCCTTAATCGTCTCAATCTTTGACGGATCACATAAATTCCCAACTGATTCACCACTTGACCCAAAAACTGCACTTCTTGAAACCAGAAGTCTCACTTCGAGAACTTAGCATACAGTTGATCCTTTCTCAATAGGTCAAGAATTGAATGAAGATGCTCTGCATGTTCATCCGTTGTCTTGGAATAAATGAGGATGTCGTCAATAAACACAATGACAAACTGATCCAGGTACGGCTTGCAAACCCGATTCATGAGGTCCATGGATACAATTGTCGCATTGGTTATCCCAAATGACATAACCAAAAACTTATAGTGACCATATCGAGTTTCGAAAACAGTCTTCGAATCATCTTCTTCTCAGACTCTTAATTGATGATACCCAGATCTCAAATCGATCTTCGAATAATAACTCAATCCCTGAAGCTAATCAAACAAATAGTCGATACACAGAAGAGGACACTGATTATTCATGATAACCTTACTCAATTCTCGGTAATCGATGCACATACGTAACGTTTTGTCTTTCTTCTTAATAAACATAACAAACGCTCCCCAGGGAGACGGACTAGGCCTAATAAAACCATTTTCTAGCAAATCTTACAATTGAACATACAACTCTTGAAGTTCATTTGGCGCGAGTCGATAAGGCCCGACAAGTCTTCAGGAAACACGTTTGGGAAATCACAAAAAACTGGAATATCTTTGATACGTGGCTTATTCAACCGTATTCTGAATAATGTGAGCTAAAATAGCTACGTTTCCTGATAAGTGATGTAAAAGTACATTTCAGGTTATATTAATTATCCCCTAAATACACCGAATTGAATACAAAAGATATTATTTTAATTGGTTGTTGTGGTTATTGTGTTGAAAATAAAATAAGATTAAGCTATTACTATTATGTTGAACGCGAGATACACCGAGTAATTAGTAATATGTCATGGTTCATAATTGTTTATGCCAAGTTGTTAGGTGCTATTTTATTTGAACTTGGGTATAAATATTTAAACTAGATTGTGTTAACATTGTTGCTTTGATTTATGAATAATAGGAAACAAGAAATTTACCAATCCCGCGCGTTGCGGCGGGTGTTAGAAATAATAGCATAAATACGAAGATCGGTGTTGAAAATACCGTAAATGTAAAAGAATCAAATAAGTCGTATTCACCTCAAACGAAATACACACTCAGAGGATCTGATTTGGGTGAGGCTGTGGTGGGTGCGGCACGTTTATGTGTCGCCTTCCAAAGTTGGTGTCAATCAAGAAGTGGGGTTCGGGGGTCCGCTGTTACGATATGTGGAGCGGTTCTCTTTTGCTCTGGGGATTTAGTTAGGTTACTTCTATCTTGGAGTTCTAGTTTTTATTTAATCTTTGTAATATCTTCTTAGACTTTGTATCCCCAGCATCTTGCTAGGCTTGTGGTTGTATTTTAATATTGTGCTTGTTGTGAAAAAAATGTTTGTTAATGCGCATTGCGATGTACAACTTGTTTATAACAGTCTAGGTTTTAAAATTAACCGTATGAACCATCTCAAGTATAACATATTTATAACTTCATTCAAAAAATTAAAAGTTTAAATGACTTGCTATTAAAGCTTAATAAAAAATCAATCTATCAAGATACCAAAATAGTGAAAATACTAAAAGGAAAATATTAAAGCAAATCTTACGATAAACAAAATTATATTGAAAGGTTAACCTGTAAGCAAATAAATGATATTTAATTATATGAGCTTTTATGTGTATAGAATCTCAAGAATTAATTAAAATGGAGAGAGAGAGGCGGCGAGGAGAGGAAAAGTTTAGCGACGGCGGTGCATGGCAGCAAGTGGTCCGGCGGAAACAAATCGGATGTAGGCTCACCCAGTCATTCTTTGTTTCTGGTTTTCATCAGTCAACTACGGCGGAGGACCTTTGGAAGGCGATGAAACATCTAGGGTTGATGACGGATGCTTTCATCCCCCGCAGAAGATGATTCAACAACGAATGTTTTGGCTTTGTCCGCTTTAAGAACGTCGGTGATGTGGATCGGTTGGTTGGCCGTATGAACGAGATTAGTATTGGAGGAAAAAGGGTCAAGGCAAATGTCTCCCAGATTCCACGTGGTTCTTCTAGAAATCAGGTGCATAATTTCAACCGGAATGTGCCAATGCAGGCCATTAAATCCGTTGTGGTTAGTGGTAACAAGGAAGGGGATGAGAGACTTGGGTTCACAGGCAAGTCCTTTAAAGATGTGGTCACGGGTGAACTGCAGATCAATAAGATGGATAAGGAGATGGACAAAGACCCTTTGCCAAAATGGAAAACCGTCGTCATTCCAGATGAAGGTGCGGCTTACCCCTCAAGTTTTTTCGGTAGGGCCTTACTAGGCGAAGCATGTGACGGTGTTTGTTTGAGTAGAATTAAATCCCTTAGGAATGAAGGAGGTAGATTGGATTTTGATGTTGTTTACGTAGGCGGGTTTCACGTGCTACTCGTGTTTAATCAACAAAATCTCGCCATGCAATTCCTGGAAGATAAGAAAAATGGGTGGTCAAAATACTTTTCTTCTCTGTCAGTTTGGAATGGACAATCTTTCCCCCGTCGTAGGATTGTTGGATTAGAATTTCTTGGGGTTCCCCTTCACCTGAGAGATGATATTACTTACGACTGCATGGCCAAAGTTTATGGTAAAATTGTGTGGCCCTCGCAATCCTCATGGCTCATTGAGGATGGAACGGGAGGGGAGGTTCACGTTCTATCCGATGTATGGAAAACCATTGATGAATCCATTGTCATTGAGTGGAAAGGTTGCAAGTTTACGGTGATGGTTAAGGAGAATCCAATAACTTGGATCCCCACTTTCACGGAGGAGGAATCTTGTCCGACTCCGGTGAAATCTTTTGGGGCGGAGCCGGCGGATGATGAAGACCAGGAAGATTTGGTAGAGGAAGGGACAGATCCGTTCGATGGCCTGGGAGGTGGTGCCACGGTGGAAGTAGGGTGGCGTGATAGAGCGGGTAACGAGGTGGAGGAGAACCAGTCTGACACGTTACATAGTTTGTCGGCGGCTGGGGAAGGTTTCCAAGATGGAGAGCTGGAAATTACTTCTGGTAACCCTGGTGGTGTGGGCCTTCTAGGTTCACAGGTGGAACAAATTAATGTGGAGATGTGTGGGCCTATGGCTTCGGATGTAGGCCTTGAATTTGGGCTAGTTTCGGCTCCTGCGAAGGCCCCAGATTTAAATGAAAGGGCAAGATCGTCTATCTTTCTTCTCAAGAGATTCCATTGTCTTTACCTACAGAGAGCAATGAAAAAAGTACGAAAGGTAAACTTACTACCTCAAAAGGGGGTTATCGCGCCTTTACTCACAGGGGGAGTGGAAATATGATGTTTTTGGGAGCTTTAAACAAAAATAGACAAACGACGGGGATGGGGGGGCGTACCTCTTCTGATCAGGAGAGCTCGAGGTCGGCGGCTTACAAGGAAAGTGAAACTATGGAAGAACTAAGGAACACGATTCAGGTGGGTAATTGCGTGGGGATGAACTTTGGAGGATGCGAAGACCGATTGTTGCAGGTGGTTTCGGGAGCCAACATTATGGATAATTAATGGACTTTTTAAGTCTTAATTGCAGGGGTCTTAATGACCCAGTTAAGGTCGATTGGATCCAATCGATCCGGAGGGAGAACAAGATTGATTTCATGTGTTTGCAAGAGACGAAAAAGCAAGAGGCTAATCTTCTTCCTGTAAGAGATCTTTGGGGGAACGGGGCTTGTGACTGGAAATGCGTGGAAGCTGATGGCAGATCGGGGGGGATCCTTTCCGGTTGGAACCCGAATAAGTTTTCTCTTCGTCATTATTCTAAAAATTCTTTTTTCTTGCTTGTGTCTGGAATTGTGATTAGGTTACAGGTTGAATTAAACATCATCAATGTTTACGCCCCACAACCAGAGGGGGAAAAGAGCAGGCTGTGGCAATCTATTTTACAGTTGATAAATTCTAGAGCAGGGATATGGATGGTAGTGGGCGACTTTAACGAAGTTAGAACCCCTGAGGACAGATTATTCTCCTCTTTCAGTGCTAGAGGGGCTGCCGTTTTTAACAATTTTATTGACGAGGCAAGAATATTTGAATACAACATGGGGGGCTCCAAATACACCTTCTCGTATGGGCAAGGTGTCAATTTCACTAAGATAGACCATTTTCTGGTTTGTGGGGATTTTTTTGAGAAATGGCCAAATGCGTCTTTGTTTGCAGGGCCGAGGCTTTGGTATGATCATAATCCTCTCATCCTAAAGACGTCGTGCACCGACTTTGGCCCTACTCCCTTTCGCTTCTTCTCGTCTTGGCTCAACAAAGCGGGTATTAGGGATGTGGTGGTGGGGGCTGCGTCTAAGGTTAATATGGTGGGGAATCCTGACTTCATTCTCCATGGGAAATTGAAAAACATAAAATTGGCTCTCAAGAATTGGATTAATGCGATCAGACATGAGGAGTTGAAGGAAAAAAATGATTTAATCATGGCTTGTGCCATGTGGGATTCCACATCTGAATTGAGACAGTTAAATGACATGGAGCTTGGCATGTGGGCTGATTCCAAACGTAAACTTGATAGTTTGGAGCGTTGACGGAAAGCGGATTTGCAACAAAAGGCGAGAGTGAAGTGGGCGGTGGAGGGGGATGAAAACACTCGATTCTTTCACGAGATTATGAACGCAAAAGTGGCGAATGGAAGAATTAATGGTATAATTGTGGAGAATGAATGGGTAACCGACCCGAGGATAATTAAGCAACAGGCGGTGTCGTTTTTTAAGAAAAAATTTTGTTTGAATAATGGACCTAAACCAAGTATGAGTTGTGTGGGTTTGAAAAGACTTGACGAGAACCAACAGAGGTTCTTAACCTCTGATTTCAGCTCCGAGGAAATAAGGGACGCGGTGTGGGCGTGTGGGTCTGATAAGGCGCCAGGACCGGACGGTTTTAATTTTGGCATTATAAATTTTTTTTTGGGATGTGCTTGAACATGACATTGTGGCCTCTGTGAAGTTTTTCCAATCTAATTGTGAATTCAGTAAAGGGTGCACATCTTCTTTTCTTTGCCTTATTCCAAAAAAGTCAGACCCTCAGTCATTTGAAGATTTTAGGCCAATCTGTCTTCTTGGATGTATTGTGAAAGTTATGTCGAAGGTGTTGGCCAACCGAATGAAATTGGTGGTTGATTCGGTTATCTCAGAGAATCAAATGGCTTTTGTTGCTAACCGGAATATTGTCGACGGTCCTCTAGTGATCAACGAGGTTCTTTCTTGGTTGAAAAAGGTTGGTCTCCAAGCCATGTTTTCCAAGATAGATTTGCACAAGGCCTATGATTCCCTCGATTGGGATTTTTTGGACTCTATTCTTGAACAAATGTTCTTTCCGGATTTATGGAGGAAATGGGTTAGGGGAATTTTGAAAGCTTCTCGTTCTTCGGTGCTTATCAACGGCTCGCCCACCGAGGAATTTGATTGCTACAAAGGAGTTCGCCAAGGCGATCCCCTTTCTCCTTTCCTTTTTATTGTGGCAATGGAAGCTTTCGAGTGGATGATGAACAAAGCTTGCTCCTTGGGGATTTTCCACGGGATTGAAATTCCGAATAATGGGCCGAGGATTTCAAATCTTCTTTTCGCGGACGACGTGATGATTCTTGGAAAATGGACGGACGCTAATTTTTTTAATCTTAGAAGACTACTTTGGTGTTTTTTCCTTACTTCGGGTCTTCGGGTTAACCTTCGTAAATGCGGCATATATGGTGTCAACGTGGATCATGCGTTGGTGGAGGCTAAAGCGGCTTTCCTTGGTTGCGAAGTGTGTGAATTTCCCTTCAGTTATTTGTGCTTAAAGGTGGGAGCAAACATGAATCATAAAGCAAAACACTTATCTATGGGTGGTAGACTTACCTTAATTAAGTCGGTTTTAGACTCTCTTCCAACATATTTTTTCTCCCTATACCGGGCCCCTAAAAAATCTTGGCGGTGCTTGAGAAGATACGTTTCAATTTCCTATGGGGTGGAACGGATGATAGATCTAAAATCCATTGGGTTGCCCGGGAAAACGTTTGTAAACCCAAACATCTCGGGGGTCTGGGGCTGGAATCATTCGAGCATATTAATTTGGGCCTTCTAACTAAATGGTTCTGGAGATTCAAGAATGAACCGGGGAGACTTTGGCGGCGGGTTATTTGGTGTTTACACTCCGGTTCTGCTACGAATGGGGCTGTCCCGCTTAAGAGTGTGTACGTGGGTGTGTGGAAGGCGATAGTTCGGGTGGAGAAGGATCTGTTGGTTAAAGGAGTCAATATTAATCCTTTGATGGTGGAGGACAATGGTGTGTGGAACTGGATTGGTAGTGATGATGGCATGTTTTCTGTCATAGCAGTTCGCAAACTATTGGGTGGTCCTAACCTACTGACCCAGTCTTTTCCTTTTTCTTGGTGCAAATTAGTCCCCATTAAGGTTAACATCACAATTTGGCGGGCAATCTTAAACCGGCTTCCAACGATGGATATGCTCGCAAAGCGGAATGTTCAGATACAATCCCTCGTTTGTAAATTGTGTAAGGATGGAGATGAAACGCTAGACCACATCCTTACAGGATGTCCCTTTACGGACCGCATTTGGTGTCTTGTTTTGCAGTGGATTCGAATGCCACCGGCTCCCTTCTTCTCGATCAAGGACATTATTAACTTTCATGGTGATGAGGCTTCTATTCGTTGGAAAGGTGAGGCAATTACCAACATTATGTTCACAAGTTGTTGGTGCATTTGGAAAGAGAGGAACAAAGTTGTCTTCGGGAGGCGCTCTCCTTCAATCCATAGGGTGATGAACGATATTAAAGCATGGAGTTTTTTATGGTTCTCTAATCGTTGTAAGTCCCATGCGATCGATTGGAACGTATGGTTTTCGTTTTCTTTGTAATGCTCCTTATTGGTTCTCTCTAGTTCCTTGCTAGAGTGTTGCCTTTTTTAATTAAATTGCCGTTCAAAAAAAAATTTATATGAGCTTTTGTGCGTTTCCAATGCTCTGACAAAATTAGAACTTACACATTTTTTCAACGGCATTTTTCAACTTATTTATGATGATGTTTAATAAAAACATATTTTTCTTTCCATTTTCCGAATATCGATCAATCCAATTATCCATCTTCTCTATTTCTAAATTTGAAGAAATAAAATCCATCACTTGAGAGTTGAGAAGGTGACGTAAAGGAGCATTTCTCCGTCATCTGTACTCATGAGTTTCGACACCTGTAGAGGCTAGATTATGAGGCTTGTAATATTAAATAAGTTGGGCTGGGCTTAGAGGGTTTCATTAGAATCATAGGCTAGTTTGCTATTGTATTTAGGCTAGTTTATGATTGGGCTTGGGTTTACTATTGGGTTTATGATCCACAAGGGGCCCAATAGTAAACCCATTAGGGACCCTATATAAACCCCATGTGGTTCTCCATTGTAGGGGCTAGAGTTTACGATTTAGAGAGGAGGAGCCAAGGTGTTTACGATCCAAGGTGATTACGATCGTAAACCCGAGAGGAGAGTGTTTACGATTACTGTTTTGTACCCGACAAGGTTTCTTGTGTGCAAAGATCTAGTTTTTATCGTTTGAATCATCATATTCATTTGTTCTCTTCTACTTTCTTCTTGAATCAATCACCTACGAGGATTCCGCACTCGTTTGTGATAGAAATATCGTGTGTTTGGGAGATTTCCGGACCTACAATTGGTATCAGAGCCAAGAATCACAGATTCGAGGTTCTCACGATATTGGATTCAAGCTTTTTCCAAAAAAAAAAATTGAAGATTTGAAGATTTGAAGATTTGAAGATTTAAAGATTTGAAGATTTGAAGATTTGAAGATTTGAAGATTTGAAGATTTGAAGATTTGAAGATTTGAAGATTTGAAGATTTGAAGATTTGAAGATTTGAAGATTTGAAGTTTTGAAGATTTGAAGATTTGAAGATTTGAAGTTTTGAAGATTTGAAGATTTGAAGATTTGAAGATTTGAAGATTTGAAGATTTGAAGATTTGAAGATTTGAAGATTTGAAGATTTGAAGGTTTAT
>JBCNJP010011309.1:0-17233 GCA_039602395.1 Deinandra increscens subsp. villosa
GAGGGTTTATTTGATCCTTACAGTTTTAGTGCTGGTACTGCTTAATATTTACAACATCACAGAAGTAGCACAGATTTATACAAGCAGAACTTTAAAAAACTTATAAAAAACAAAAAAAAATCACCATTTTTTTGTTTTTGTGCTGGTGTGCTGGTGTGCAGGTGTGCTGGGTGCTGGTGCGCGTATGTTTCTGTGCTAAGGTGTTTGTGTTTTTTGTTCTAGTATGCTCGTATGTTTGCATTTTTATGCTGTTATGCTGATGTACTGGAAAAAACGCTAAAAAAACGTCAATTTTTTTCCTCGAAATCGAGCAAACCTAGTCTCGAAATAAAGATAAAAACGCGACTAGATTTATGGTGAATTTTTTTTTGAAAAATAATGTCGTATGAAAAAGTTACGGCCGTTTGAAAAAACGTAGAGAAAATGAATAACTACCAAAAATACAAATGGAGGAATGGATGTGGACAATTACTAGATTGCCCCTGTCCGCACGGATCTTAGGCAAAATGGATGTTCGCACGGAAACTGCACCATATATATATATATATATATATATATATATATATATATATATATATATATATATATATATATATCACCTTTGGGTTCATTTTTGTAACTAAAAACTAATCAGATATTCATCATAATCTAAATTACGTTTACCAAATATCAAAGTAGCACATCAAGTTTAAAATCAAATTTTTAAAAGATTATCATATCTTAAAGTCTCTCTTACTTTATTTGATTAATTTTATAAATCTAAGATTGCCATCTTTTTGGATATCATAATTTAAATAGTTAAGGTATCCTTTCAAAATACTCAAAAATGTTTTTAACCTCCTTAATAAGTTTATATATAATCGTCTCGTTTATACATATATCAACAACTTGTTAACACTATTTTATTACAAGAATTTTTATACTTACTTACTTAGTAAATTGACCATAATTTATATCTTCCACCTATTTATCTTAAGAAAATCATGGATGTTAATAAAGTTACTAACAAAATGATAAAATATTTCATCATCATTTCACACATCCATTTACATGCATACGTACAAATTCATGAACTTTTATCAAGATTTATATATAAACTTAACATGAATGTTTTAACTACTAATATTTATATATCTTATTTACATGAATACTTTGTTAAAAACTAGTCTTTTAACTTGGATGAACACTCACTTTGACATAAATAAAAATAAATAAATAAAAAAAAGAAAAGAACTTTACCTCTAGCAAGTAAATGCTAGATGAAGAAATGTTAACAATTCTAGCTAGAATACTCCAAAAGCTTCAAGACTTTGATAAAGCACTAGGGAATTAATCCTAGGAGACCATGATTTTTCTTTTGTTTTGGAAAGAAAATAGGCAAAAGGTGATATGGTGGGGTGTATACGGCAGAAGTGGTGGGGGTTAATATGAGTTGGTTGCTTACTTGCTTAAGTGAGTTATGTCAATTTTGTTACCATTTACACCATGTTATATAAATGCCTCAATTATACTTAGGAGATTTTAGAAGATTTACTTCTAACCAATACTAACCACACATTCTTCCTCCACATGTCCCACTTGCCCCACTTGCCCCACTTGCATCATGAATTAAAAAGAAAATTATTAATCATGGTGTAAGGTTTAGTTAATAATTAGATATAAATCAAGGGACTTTCTCAAGTAATCCATGATCTAAACCGATCCATAGGAGATGGAAGGGAGTGTTCGGCCCATCTTGGGTGGGTTTGTGCATCGCGCGTTATATTTCAGTTGTCTCGTCACAAGTTTGGTTAAAAATGGACTAAAATGTGACCGTTATACTCAAATTACTAGTTTTATCGTGGTATAATTTAATAAGCGTGTGAATCAAAAATAAAAGTTAAATATAAATAAAATAACTTGCGAGAATATAACATATTCATTTGATTATAGAGTATTTATACATTTTACGTTTAACGTGATGAGAATAAATCTATTTTTTTTATCCTGATATGACCTTAGTACCCGGGGATCCTTGAATTTATAAATTCATATAAAATTAGAAATTTTCATCCCAAAAATATCCAGTCGTCCAGAATTTTAATCAACTAAACTAGCTAATTAACACGAAATATTACTTAATTAAATATATTCATAATTAGATAATAACCTGATATTTTGAGATTGTCACATTCTCCCCCTGTTACTGGAATTTCGTCCCGAAATTTGAAAACAAGCATTACTGATTCATGTAAGGGCGGGATACTTCTTTTTTCATATGATCTAGACTTTCCCATTTGAACTCAGGTCCGCGTCTAGAATTCCACCGAACTTTTACTAGCATAACATGGCTACGTCGTGTCTTATGAATCTTCCAGTCTCTGATTTATATTGGTTCCTCCACGAAATTCAATTCTTCGTTTACCTGGATCTCCTCGATTGGTGCTACGAGTGTTTCGTCTGATAAATATTTCTTGAGGTTTGACACGTGAAAGGTGGGGTGTACATTGCTAAGTTCTTGTGGCAGTTTGAGCTTATAAGCTACTAGCCCTATTCGTTCCAAAATTTCGAATGGACCAATATACCTTGGATTAAGCTTCCCACGTTTTCCAAATCTTGGTACACCTTTCCAAGGTGACACTTTTAAAAAAATCTTGTCCCCGACTTCAAATTCTAAGGGTTTCCTTCGGATGTCAGCGTAAGCCTTTTGTCTTTCCCGTGCCGCTACTAGTCGGTCTTTGATCTTAAAAATCTTGTCTGTGGTTTCCTGAATAATTTCTGGACCCATGAGACGTTTTTTTCCAACCTCGGCCCAGCATAATGGTGATATACACTTTCGACCATATAACGATTCATATGGGGCACACTCAATGCTCGAATGATAATTGTTATTGTAGGAAAATTCTGCCAACGGCAGATGAGTGTCCCAATTCCCACCAAAATCGATAACACATGCCCGAAGAATATCTTCTAGGGTCTGGATCGTTCGCTCACTTTGACCATATGTCTGCGGGTGATAAGTTGTGCTCATATCCAACCGTGTTCCTAAAGCTTCTTGCAATGATTGCCAAAACCTTGAGGTGAAACGACTATCTCGATCAGATATGATTGATTTTGGCACTCCATGCCTAGCCACAATTTCCTTGATGTATATCCTGGCTAATTTTTCCATTTTATCCGTTTTCTTTATGGCCATAAAATGTGCCGATTTAGTGAGTCTGTCAACTATCACCCAAATAGTATCATGTTTTTCTTTGGTCGGTGGTAATTTTGTAATAAAATCCAATGAAATGTTCTCCCATTTCCATTCTGGGATCTCGGGTCGTTGCAGCATTCCTGACGGTTTCTGATGTTCAGCTTTTACTTTGGAACATGTTAAACACTTACTTACATATTCGGATATTTCTATTTTCATGTTCGGCCACCAATATAATTTCTTTAAATCTTGATACATTTTATCAGAGCCTGGATGTATTGAATATCTTGTCTTATGAGCTTCATCCATACTTGTCTTCGCAAGTTTCCAAAACGTGGTACCCAGATTCTGTTCATGAAATAGCGGGTCTGATCTTGGTGAATCTCAAACTGTTTATCCATGCCTCGTAAAGCTTCATTCTTGACATATGTTTCTGTAAGAGCCTCAAGTTGTTGATCATGAATTTGGGATGGTAGGTTCGAGTGAATGGTCATGCCCAAAGCCCTTACTCTTATTGGCTTGACTCGCTCTTTGTGACTCAGGACGTCGGCCACCACGTTTGCTTTCCCTGGGTGATATTTGATTTCACAATCATAATCGTTTAATAACTCTACCCAACGCCTCTATCTCATATTCAATTCCTTCTGGTTGAATATGTGTTGCAGGCTCTTGTGATCTATAAAGATCGTACACTTTGTCCCGTAAAGATAGTGCCTCCAAATCTTTAGTGCAAATACCACCGCTCCTAGCTCAAGATCATGAGTAGTGTAATTCTTCTCATGCACTTTTAGTTATCGTGACGCATAAGGCTTGACCTTCCCCATTGCATTAGCACGCATCCTAGTCCTTGATGTGACGCATCACAATAAACAACGAAATATTGAGTTCCGTCGGGTAAAGATAAAAAAGGTGCACCGCACAACATATGTTTTAATAATTGAAAAGATGACTCTTGCTTCTCGCCCCAGTCGAACTTTTTATCTTTCTGAGTTAGAGTCGTTAACGGTTTGGCTATCTTAGAAAATTTTTTCGATAAATCGACGATAATACCCTGCTAAACCCAAAAATTGTCTGATCTCTTTCGGAGTCCTGGGAGCTTCCTAATTCTTAATCGCCTCCACCTTCGCGGGATCTACGTGAATCCCTTCATGATTCACAACATGACCAAGAAATTGTACTTCTTGGATCCAAAATTCACATTTGGAAAACTTGGCATATAGTTGTTCCTTTTTGAGCAGTTTCAAAATAAGTTTGAGGTGTTATGTATGCTCTTCTTTAGATTTTGAGTAGATTAATATATCATCAATGAAGACTATTACAAATTTATCTAGATAAGGCTTGCATACTCTGTTCTTCAAATCCTTGAAGACCGTAGGCGCATTTGTTAGCCCAAAAGGCATTACTAGAAACTCGTAATGTCCATAGCGAGTTCTGAACGCCGTCTTCGGGACATCTTCGTCTCGAACTTTCAGTTGATGGGAACCTAATCGAAGATTAATTTTTGAATAGTGGCTTGAACCCTGTAGTTGATCGAATAGATCATCAATCCTAGGGAGTGGATAACGGTTCTTAATTGTCACTTGTTTAGCTCCCGATAGTCGATGCACTGCACATACGAAACGCCCCATATTTCTTCCTTACAAACAACACCGGAGCTCCCCAAGGTGATGAGCTGTCAGGACCATATTTGGAGCCTTTACTCATCCAATTCACAGATCCAAGTGCGGAAATCATGAATCCATGATCAAATCATGTGATTTGCTTGTTGAAATCCTTAGATTTGATATCTGAAACTCAAGAACACGTGGGTTTTCACACACAGGTGCTCTCTCTCTTGAAAATAGCCGTCCAGGAGCTTATTCTAGGGTATTTCCATGTTGCTATTTATACTGGAGAGAGCACAGGTCGTGATTGCACTGAAATCAAGAGAATTTTATTGAAGTTAGTGAATTTTATGACATCATACTGACGAGATCGCCAAGAACAATGTTGAGATCACCAAGGCTAATGCTGATATCGCCAAGACCACTTGGTGAGCTCGCCAAGCCTTAGTGAGCTCGCCAAGACTTGGTGAGCTCGCCAAGGGTTGGCGAGATCGCCAAGGGCAAACCACCAGATCGCCAAGTGCAAAGGCCAGATCGCCAAGTGCAAAGGCCAGATCGCCAAGTGTAAAGGCCAGATCGCCAAGTGTAAAGGCCAGATCGCCAAGTGTAAAGGCCAGATCGCCAACATTCTTGGTGAGGTCGCCAAGAATGTTGGTGAGGTCGCCAAGAAAGTTCAGAAATCACTAAGTACACTCCGGAAAAGTCAATTATCATTATTGAATCAATAAGGGTTGTTATTACGAAGACACATTCAATTATTAACATTTGCCAAGTAAATTATCATGAAATGACCCAGAATTTGGATTCGGACTTTCACACTGCAATTGAAATGTACAAGGGAATTTTCTTCAATATCAATAATCAATACAAGTTAAGACATTACATATGAAATACAAAACATCAAACACTTGAGTGACTATCATAAACATTAAGAGAATTGTCCAAGTACAAAATACAAGTTAAAGTGAAAGATTTACAATTTGAGCACAGATACTAAGGATGCTATGTTTGAGTTACCACCAACCCTATAAAGATCTTACAAAATCCCCCTTTGGTGGTAATACAAACATAGAAAAAATGAACTTCCTCCTTTTATTTAAGTAGGCGAGATCGTAAACGACCTAGGGTTTTATTTGAGCGAGATCGCCATAGGACGGGACGAAAGCGAAGTCGCCAAGGACTGTTAGGGGACAAGGTCGCCAAAAAGAAAAAAAAAATCTCGTGCTTATGAGATCGCCTAGCTTAAAACGAGATCGCCAAACAAGACCCGAGATCGCCAAGGTAGATTTGTCTTTAGCGAGTTCGCCAAGGGAAGGGCGAGATCGCCAAGGTAGTTTGTCGAGATCGCTAAGACCACAACTTGGTTTTTCTTTAAGAAACTGCCTAATTATTTACCGAGATCGCCAAAGGATGTTTCGGTTAAGGCGAGATCGCCATTGCTGATTTTGCGAGATCGCCAACAGAAACAACTTAGAAAATTTTTGACATCAAGTTAACCCTTTGAGAACTTTTGTTTTATGATCAATTTTTAACCAAAAAGAGAACACCCAAAGCAAAAACACTAAAATTCTTAATTGTGAACTCAGGGATTTGCAAAAACTTAAATGAACTCATTAAGGGCAATTTAGGAATAATTGAATTTTCTAAGTGCATAACATGTTAAAAACACCATCTTGACTCAGAAAATTTAAAATTCACACACTTGACCAAAAACCTTATTGAAGCGGATTAATTTGAGTCAGGCCAGCCCAAATATAACACCCCCAATTTCCACTAACGGAGTATGACCGTGTGGGGTGTGATCCAGACCAGGATCCAAGTTTTTAGTTACAATCAAGCATAGTTAAAGGGTAAACCAGTCATGTATTATATTTAATAAATTAGAGTTTACATTTCACAAAATCAGCGGAAGCATAAAAGTCTACAAGGTTCTTGTTTAGTAAAAGTAATTACTAAATTATCTAGAATACAATTTTCAAAAGGGTTTTACAAAAGGTAAGTATTGCCTACGCCCGTGCCATCCATGATCCTCCAAGCAACCTGAAAAGCATTCAACAATCAAGTGTCAGCCAAGGCTGGTGAGTTCACTAATACAGCCTACACTACACCATGTAGACAAACATGCATACGAATAGTAAAAAGGTAAATTCGTAAGTAATTTATAAAATTTGCAAGTATTATCCGTATCAATAGGTAGCTAGCCTATGCTTATGTTCACCTGAACGTTCGAAACCAAAGCGGACCTATGCGTCACAGGTTTTGCCCGTGCGATTTGCCTTCCCCGTGTCTTTCCCGATCACGGTAGTCCTAGGCTAATATTGGTCTCAGTCCGATCGCTAGTTGGGAGGGTGCATCCTGTGCACAGCTGAGCGAGGGTGTCAATCCCCAGTAGTACTACTCAACATTACCTCGCTATTCTATATTAATGGCCCGATAAAGTAAGGACTTTTAATATTAAAAGCAATTCAGTGAAACATGTGATATATGGTGGATAACTATTTAAGTAAAGAAATACCTTTACCGTGTTGTTGCCATCCTTTACCGGATGCAACTAAAATAGTAAGTGAAACTCACCTTAGGGTGCACTGGTACGCGACACTTGACTGTAAAGGTTGGCTATGAATGACCTATTTTGGGTAAATATGGTCTAACCGAATTAGAGGTTGTCTATAAGACGAAAATAGCATATAAGCATATAAACATGTTTCATGCGATCATACAAGCCACATAATGCACCTACAAGTCCCAATTTGGGAGAAAATCAAGAAATTGCAACTTAAGTCAAAGTTGACCCAGAAAGTCAAACTTCAAGCATCTATCAGTGACATAGCTAAAATCCACATTACTTGGAGTTAACGCCGTAAATTTTACAGGCATATACTACACATAATTTAGGGAATGTCGCAAAAAGAATCAAGTCAATATGTTAAGTATTGAGAAAGTTATGAGCGTCGGAAGTTAGCATTTTTAGCATTTAGCAAACTAGTCAAAGTAAAACGAAAACTTGCATAACTCACTCCAAACTTTGAATTCATGAACCAAACTTTCCAGATCCTACTTTTAATATATAAACCTCATTTACAATTTACAAACTCATCAATAAAACAAGATTAGCATGCTCGTCTAAAATGTAAAGTCCACTTTTCACAGAAAAATACAGCTCTGCACCCCTAACTTGCAGCAGTGTTTTGAATGACCAAACGGAGGTTTTAGAACGCGTGCGAGTATCCCAATCTAAGCTAAGACATAATACTTTACTAGGGGAAAAAAATCAACTGATTTCGATAAAAATTGAGCAAGTTATGACCTCTGCAAAATGGCCTAAAAATCTGTCCGAATCTGTCCAATTTTAGTAGTTTGCAAAAGTCTCGTTTTAAAGATTTTGAGCAACAATTCGGTCATCCAACTTCTACTAACATCATTATAAACACTTTAACATGGATTTTCAGTTGCAAACATAGGCACACCAAGTTCATGGCAAAAACCCAACATAAAAACTAGCATACAAGCACATATACCAAATTTTCATGTCCAATCACCCAACATACATTCAAGAACACTTATAGCAGATTTTGAACTCAGATTTCCAGCCCCTAAACCCATCCATTAATAATCCCCAAATCAACATTTAGCATAACTCAACTTCAATCATGAATTATGAGCATATAAACTCACCATTTAGCACATAAACACTTAAGAACACACATGCAACCTACAATTTCGAGTTTGAGAATCTAGGGCTTACGAGGGTGAAGAAGAAAAGGGATGGATGATGATGGTGATGCAGAAATAGAGCTTCCGCTTCCCCTAGCTTTCTTGAAGCTTGAATGAGCTTAGGAACTCACAATCTTGTTTGGTTGAAGGTGGAATTCGAAAATTTTCAATGGTTTGTGTGTGTGTGTGTTGAACCGTATGAGGAAGAAGGGAGGAAGAAGAAAGCGTGTAATGGGGGAGGAGGAGGTCTTGGGCAGATTTTTATGTTCTAGAAAGTTACACATTTGGTCCCTCAAAGTTCCATTTTAAACATAAAAAGCATAACCACTCATTTAAGTGGGTTTTTAACTAAAAGTTGTAAAGTAAAAATTCTAAAAATGTATCTATGTGTTTTTAACTTATTTAACATGTAAGATTTAGTCGGGTTACATAAATTTAACGTTTACACATAAAAATTTAAATTTCGCGTGAAGTCCGGTTTTACCCGAAAACGTGAAATTTTCAAATAACTCATAAAGTGACGAAACGAATTTACGAAACGAGTTACTAGCATCAATTAGCACATAGACATGAACAATATACAATTAATCAAATAACGGGTCTCGGGTTTGCTAACGGAACTAACGGAAAAGTTAACGGAGTTAAATTGGGAAGTTGTAGTTGTTACAGCCTCCCCATGTTAAGAAATTTTCGAATGTGTTCGGGCCAATTGAATGGGATGAAGGAGAATGGAAACAAGAAAATTTGTCGTAGTGCTAATTGTTTCACGACTCGTTATGAGAGAATCCAATTAACGGTATATGATAAAAAAAACATCGAATGAACATTTCGCATGATCGTATGAAGAGTGATTTTCTATAACAAGCGTTTCCATAAGTGAGTTGAATCGCATCGCATGGTTAGGTTTAACGAGTGTCACGATGACACCATATCCGAAATCGAAGTATTTAATATGACGAAGTGACCATATGTCCGAGTAGTCTTCAGCTATGGTATCCAATAAGATAACAGAAGGTATTGTGTCAAATGACACGGTGGAGGCAAGAAGTGTTGCTAAAAGGTTCGAACGTTAACGTATCTAAAGAGTGGGTATGCATCCCTGAATTTGGCTAAGATCGAGTGGCTCTTATAGTTCGCAGGAAAGGTATAGGAATATGACGTTGCAAGGTATCGTAGTACCAATAGCATAGCGAGTGAGCGCGGTAATCCCATAAAGAAGTGCTATGCTTCACCAAGCCGGTGACAATTTAGGCGTGCGCGAGGTTAACAAGTCGTGGTATATCATAAATGCGATAACTAGAGGACCAATTGAAATATTTCACCAATTTCCATGGTGAACCAAGACGAGTACGGATCTGGGACGAATAAACGTTGATAAGGGTCCTAGAAAAGTCATGGGGTTGCTCCCAATAACATGTGATTTGTCTTTTATAATGTAAAACTTCAGTTATTAAAACGTTGCTGTTCATCTGGGTATTAACCTACATTTGATCCTTAGTAGGAAATTTGTATTAGGACAGTTCCTCGCAATTTAGAGAGTTGGAAAACAATAAGTTTTATTTGAGTAAATTGTGCATGTCTCTTCTAGTGAGAAATATGTATGAGGGACATGCGAAATTTCAACGGAAGTAACATATATTTTGCTTTATTGTGGGCACTGTCCCATTAAATGAAGTTTCTCAAAATGAGGTTTTTGTCTATGATTTCAAGGTAAATCTGTGGTTCGGCACTGATCCCGCCTTCCACATGCCGATAGTGCTTATGTATATGGTGTACCGCAGCTAACCCACCACACTACCAGCACGTTGAGGGTGTACCAGTTTTCTTGCCATTCCTGGTTTTTTTTTTTTTGACAAATCTTGTTAGATAATATACTTAAAAATAAGGTATCTTATGTCTTTCCCCAATGCTTTTGGGTTGAAGGGGAGTGAAAGATTTGAAACCATGCAATCATGTGAAAACTTTGAATTTACAACATAAAGGTTTTCGGTAGGTGGGGTCTTCATCTATAGTGAGGATTATTAAGAGTTTAGCGGACGCAACACGAATACGATTTGAGTTTCGGAAGTGGATTCAAAGGATAAGGTAGTCTTTCACGTTTAGGTTTAAAATGAGGTTTGCCAACATCGGATATATCGTTACGCATATTACCCTCCGGTAAGGATCCAAAATAAGGGTGACGTTCTAATGACCGAACGTTCCTTTGTAGAAGCATAAATAATATCAAGTATGGGAATACAGACTCAGGATGAAAGGCGAGGTAGCCAGTGTAGGGTAGTTGCAACTGGTCGATCCAGTACCATTGAGACGAGTCTGGAGAAAAACGATTTGGGTTGACTGATATCAATGCAATTGTGTCGACGGTGGCACCATACAGAAGAATCGAACACCAGCTTATATCGGCCCTCAAGAGTACGTAAAAGTGCAAACGTGTAGTAAGAGTAGGT
Source organism: Deinandra increscens subsp. villosa (assembly GCA_039602395.1). NCBI lineage: Eukaryota > Viridiplantae > Streptophyta > Magnoliopsida > Asterales > Asteraceae > Deinandra > Deinandra increscens. The sequence continues at coordinate 10,941 of JBCNJP010011309.1, forward strand.
TTCCGAAATACCAAGTGCTGACGACTTCAAAATACTAGCTGACTTTCAATGAATGTAAATACGAGTTGTAGGTAAGGTTTCGCGGGGCCTACTGCGTATCGAAAAGCCGCATATACGATAAATTCAAACGTGTCTTCGTCAAATCTGGAGTCAATCTACTTCCTTACGCGTGTCTCAAAAGTTCGGGTCAATCATTCGACTAGTTATGAAGAAGAGGGTTACCAATGAAAGTTTTTCTAGAAAAGGAGGAATGAGGACAATGGGTATCAATGTATGATGTTGTGGAACTTTCCTAGCATACCGCTGCCTATTGCTGGTTGTCACTGTTTGTAGTACGGGAGCTTCTGACGAGAAAGTGCATGGAAATGTCATTGATGAGGTTAACTAGCCGTGATGGCTCAAGGCTTGAAGACCTTCCAAGTCACACAAGAATATAAGAGTAGAAGGTTCCTTGGGAGTCAAGTTCACAGACGAATCGTGTGTTTGAAGATAAAGCAGATTGTACGGGTTCGAGAAGTAACCAACATCGCTCTGTTGGGTGAAACTGTATTTGTAGTGAGGTATAAAGTGCCTAAAATCGTGACGAGATTACTAGTCAAGAAAGAAGAACTTCACAAGATTTTCCTGCCGAAAGGTTGGTTCCAAAGGTTGAGGTGTAATTGTCCATCGAAGAGGTCTGGGTTTCTATCAGATTAGAGTTCATGGAGTTGTTGTACAATCGAGAGAGCTTGAAAGAGAGTTATAGCAGTTAACGTCATGGGGGTAGAGTTAGGATTGCGGATGAACTAGAATCAGTGAAGAGTTTAACCACGGCTTGCTCGCAGCGAGGGAAGATCTTAATGTCGGATGGTGTGAGTGATAGGATATCTTATCGGGGTTATCATTTGCACAAGCAAATTTAAAGGATTTTGATAGGCTGGTAATCATATATAGGAGAAATGAGAATAGGTGTGTTAGCGAAATGCATATAGTTGAGAACCATAAGCTTGAAAATTGAGGTCACGAGAGTTTTGAAATGAAAGGACGTATTCCTTACAACTGATGGTTTGCCCAGTAGGATTTCCCTAGGGCTTCCATACACTGTAAATTACATTTACGTGTGCACCCGTAATGGTAATTTACCTTGTATGGTCACGCTGGTTCATCTTACTTTAGCTACCAGGTTCGGTGGGGTAGTATGTTGTTTCCAGGGGTAAGTATCAAGAATGTGGTCATTAAATCAAATATAACTGACTGGGATTTGCCAAGGAGACAAGTTCTGAGAATAATAGCTGATCTAACTTAAAGTTTATCGTAGGTACAATTTGGTAAGCAAGTGGTTCAGTAGGAGTATGGGTAGGGCATGCTACAATGCCCCTAACTTAACTTAAAGAAATGGAGTAGTTATTGTCTGTCTCGATCACGTATCCGTTATACACACATATGTTTATATATATACAAAGAGAATATCATGTTATTCTTGGTCATCACGTGCCTGATTTCATTTATGTTATTAAAGTCACATTCACCTGAATCATCACACAACAACTATGCAATTTAAAATGCGAGGTCTAAAATGACCAAGGAAAAAGGGTGTCAACATTTTAAGGTAACAAAGGCAGTTACAAGTATCCTATGAGAAATTATCTGATTCTATACAGTGCCGCCCTATACAAGGCTAAACAGTGTTCTTTACTAACGCACTACGATAAAGGTACTCCCGGTGTGTGTTAATGGGTGTCCTACCCGAATAGGATCTACTACGACTCCTATTTATGTTATAAGAGAGTATGATCAGTTAAGCTAAGGATATGCTGGATCATTGTCTTAGAGTCTAGATTACCATGATCTAGGCCTAAAAGTAAACCTACCAAGGTTGTTAAGAATAAAAATGTTGTTAAGGGTTAAACAAGTCTGTAAAGATATCAGGATTCTAAACAATGGGTCTTGCCCTATTCGTGAAGCTAGTGCATAACTACAAGCACTTACAATTAATCATTCAAGTTTTGCTGATGTAATCAAGTAAAAGATGGTGAATACATGCTTAAAAGGAAATCCTCTCCGATTGCATCTTAGGCGGGTCTTACCCCAATAGGGTTCTTGATGGTCCTGTCTACACTCCACAGAGGGCAATGTGCATTCTAACATGTGGCACAAGCAATTGCTACATCTATTCTTGTAAATTCTTCCAAGTGTCCCCCTGAAGTTCGCTAAGAACTATTAAGTTCTCTAAGCATAAATTAAGTCCGCTAAAATCTGCTGAAGTTCGCTAAGAACAACTTAAGTCCGCTAAGCACAAGTTCGCTAAGCACAATCCAAGTTCGCTAATAATAAATGAAGTTCGCTAAGACCAGCTGAAGTTCGCTAAGGTGGTAATCAAGTTCACTAAGGAGGATGCCAACAAGTTCGCTAAGGCCTTATCAAGTTCGCTAAGAACAAAGGTTCAAGTTCGCTAACAGAAGTTCGCTAAGAAGGATTCAAGTTCGCTAAGGTCTTGGTCAAGTTCGCTAAGAACAATATCAAGTTCGCTAAGAACAAAATCCAATCAAGTTCGCTAAGGAGGAAAATCAAGTTCGCTAATAGTGCAATGAAGTTCGCTAAGGGCACAATGAAGTTCGCTAAGACAAATGGTCAAGTTCGCTAAGAGTAAGATACAAGTTCGCTAACTTTTATACTTAGAAGAATTTCCTGACTCAAAATCTCCAAAATTTCTAAGTCTCGGGAAGAAAATTTTCTACCCAAAATTCCAAATTTCTATACTGACACAAGACAGGAATTCTAAATGAGGGTCATCTTCAGTACGCGGGGCAATACTTTTGGGAGTTAGGTTGTAACCAAAGTTTTCAAAAACAGTTACAGTTCAGAAATTTACTTTTAAAATGTTCTGGTTCGATGTAACCAATGGCTCTGATACCAATCTGTAACACCCCCAATTTCCACTAACGGAGTATGACCGTGTGGGGTGTGATCCAGACCAGGATACAAGTCTTTAGTTACAACCAAGCATAGTTAAAGGGTAAACCAGTCATGTATTACATTTAATAATTTAGAGTTTACATTTCACAAAATCAACGGAAGCATAAAAGTCTACAAGGTTCTTGTTTAGTAAAAGTAATTACTAAATTATCTAGAATACAATTTTCAAAAGGGTTTTACAAAAGGTAAGTATTGCCTACGCCCGTGCCATCCATGATCCTCCAAGCAAACCTGAAAAACATTCAACAATCAAGTCTCAGCCAAGGCTGGTGAGTTCACTAATACAGCCTACACTACACCATGTAGACAAACATGCATACGAATAGTAAAAAGGTAAATCCGTAAGTAATTTATAAAATTTGCAAGTATTATCCGTATCAATAGGTAGCTAGCCTATGCTTATGTTCACCTGAACGTTCGAAACCAAAGCTGACCTATGCGTCACAGGTTTTTCCTGTGCGATTTGCCTTCCCCGTGTCTTTCCCGATCACGGTAGTCCTAGGCTAATATTGGTCTCCGTGCGACCGCCAGTCGGGAGGGTGCATCCTGTGCACCGCTGAGCGGGGGTGTCAATCCCCAGTAGTACTACTCAACATTATCTCGCTATTCTATATTAATGGCCCGATAAAGTAAGAAGGACTTTTGATATTAAAAGCAATTCAGTGAAACATGTGATATATGGTGAATAACTATTTAAGTAAAGAAATACCTTTACCGTGTTGTTGCCATCCTATACCGGATGCAACTAAAATAGTAAGTGAAACTCACCTTAGGGTGCACTGGTACGCGGCACTTGACTGTAAAGGTTGGCTATGAATGACCTATTTTGGGTAAATATGGTCTAACCGAATTAGAGGTTGTCTATAAGATGAAAATAGCATATAAGCATATAAACATGTTTCATGCGATCATAAAAGTCACATAATGCACCTACAAGTCCTAATTTGGGAGAAAATCAAGAAATTGCAACTTAAGTCAAAGTTGACCCAGAAAGTCAAACTTCAAGCATCTATCTAGTGACATAGCTAAAATCCACATTACTTGGAGTTAAATCCTTAAATTTTACAGGCATATACTACACATAATTTAGGGAATGTCGCAAAAAGAATCAAGTCAATATGTTAAGTATTGAGAAAGTTATGAGCGTCGGAAGTTAGCATTTTCAGTATTTAGCAAACTAGTCAAAGTAAAATGAAAACTTGCATAACTCACTCCAAACTTTGATATCATGAACCAAACTTTCCAGATCCTACTTTTAATATATAAACCTCATTTACAATTTATAAACTCATCAATAAAACAAGATTAGCATGCTCGTCTAAAATGTAAAGTCCACTTTTCACAGAAAAATACAGCTCTGCACGCCTAACTTGAAGCAGTGTTTTGGATGACCAAACGGAGGTTTTAGAACGCGTGAGAGTAGCCCAATCTAAGCTAAGACATAAAACTTTACTAGGGAAAAAGAATCAACTGATTTAGATAAAAATTGTGCAAGTTATGACCTCTGCAAAATGGCCTAAAAATCTGTCCGAATCTGTCCAATTTTAGTAGTTTGCAAAAGTCTCGTTTTAAAGATTTTGAGCAACAATTCGGTCATCCAACTTCTACTAACATCATTATAAACACTTTAACATGGATTTTCAGTTTCAAATATAGGCACACGAAGTTCATGACAAAAACCCAACATAAAATCTAGCATACAAGCACATATACCCAATTTTCATGTCCAATCACCCAACATACATTCAAGAACACTTATAGCAGATTTTGAACTCAGATTCCAGCCCCTAAACCCATCCATTAATAATCCCCAAATCAACATTTAGCATAACTCAACTTCAATCATGAATTATGAGCATATAAACTCACCATTTAGCACATAAACACTTAAGAACACACATGCAACCTAGAATTTCGAGTTTGAGAATCTAGGGCTTACGAGGATGAAGAAGAAAAGGGATGGATGATGACGGTGATGCAGAAATAGAGCTTCCCCTAGCTTTCTTGAAGCTTGAATGAGCTTAGGAACTCACAATCTTGTTTTGTTGAAGGTGGAATTCGAAAATTTTCAAGGGTTTGTGTGTGTGTGTGTTGAACCGTATGAGGAAGAAGGGAGGAAGAAGAAAGTGTGGAATGGGGGAGGAGGAGGTCTTGGGCAGATTTTTATGTTCTAGAAAGTTACACATTTGGTCCCTCAAAGTTCCATTTTAAACATATAAAGCATAACCACTTATTTAAGTGGGTTTTTAACTAAAAGTTGTAAAGTAGAAATTCTAAAAATGTTTCTATGTGTTTTGAACTTATTTAACATGTAAGATTTAGTCGGGTTACATAAATTGAACGTTGACACATAAAAATTTAAATTTCGCGCGAAGTCTGGTTTTACCCGAAAACGTGAAATTTTCAAATAACTCATAAAGTGACGAAACGAATTTACGAAATGAGTTACTAGCATCAATTAGCACATAGACATGAACAATATACAATTAATCAAATGACGGGTCTCGGGTTTGCTAACAGAACTAACGAAACTAACGGAAAAGTTAACGGAGTTAACTTGGGAAGTTGCAGTTGTTACACCAAACTTACCAAAACGGTTAATTTGACTTAAAATTGCAAATGTACCTCAAATTTGACTAATTCTCCCAAACTTGATGTTTTTAAGCACAAGGCACCCAAATTCACGTTTTATGACAAATTTGGTTATATCAAAGCGTAGTGCTTTCATATGCACCGTTAAAGCCTTATTTTCTTGGCAATTTTCAGTTATTTGCTTAATTTTGCATATTTTTGCTCGGTAATGGTTGGACTATGTTAGGAATCAAACCGGTCAATTACGTGATCACAGACACTTACAAATCAAATGACCTCACATATTCAGTAACCTAAGTCAGATTGTCGGTATTGTTATCAAGCAGGCAATTTTCAGCAAAGTCACTGTGATGTCATTTATCATGTTTTAGTCTGGTTTAATGAAAGTTGTGTTGACCTTTTATTCCACTAAGTCAAACAGTTATCCTAGCTTTGTCTATTTAGCACTTCAGTCATGCACAACACACATATGGAATTTTTTCCCCCTATTTCTTTAGAGGGAAGTACTGATTTCAAAATGGATGTGTATATTTTTTTGATTCGCATGAACACAAGGTCAGAGTTTCCTCAGCAAATGTGTCACGGTCAATTGATGGATGTGAGATTTTTCTCACTTATTGATGGATGTGTGACAATTCACACTTATTGGTGGATTTGTGATGAATCACACTTATTGATTGGTTTGAAATTAGTACTGCCTGCACAAGAAAGTTTTTCAAGAAAACTGGGAGAAAAGTGTTCCAGTT
>JBCNJP010011310.1:0-17225 GCA_039602395.1 Deinandra increscens subsp. villosa
AGAAAATAGTTTGTGTTGCCAACATAAATAAGTTCTAACAAACGAGGGTCACTTGGGACCAATGATGGCCCAATAAGGTGTGTTTGTAACCAATAAGTTGTGTTTAGGACAAATGATAGACTAATAAGGTGTCTTTAGGGGCAACGAGGGTTAGTTTGGACCAAAAAGTCCCAATAAGGTGTGTATGTAACCAATAAGTTGTGTTTAGGACCAATGATGGCCCAATAAGGTGTGTTTAGAGGCAACGAGGGTCAGTTGGGAGCAATGATTCCCAATAAGTTATGTTTAGTACTAATAATGGCCCAATAAGGTGTGTTTAGGGGCAACGAGGGTCAGTTGGGACCAATGATGCACTAATAAGGTGTGTATGTAACCAATAAGTTGTGTATAGGAGCAATGATGGCCCAATAAGGTGTGTTTAGGGGCAACCAGGGTCAGTTAGGACCAATGATGGCCTAATAAGGTGTGTATGTAACCAATAAGTTGTGTTTAGGACCATTGATGGCCCAATACGGTGTGTTTAGGTTCAACGAGGGTCAGTTGGGACTAATGAGTCCCAATAAGGTGTGTATGTAACCAATAAGTTGTGTTTAGGACCAATGATGGCCCAATAAGGTGTGTTTAGGGGCAACGAGGGTCACTTGGGACCAATGATGGCCCAATAAGGTGTGTTTGTAACCAATAAGTTGTGTTTAGGACAAATGATAGCCTAATAAGTTGTCTTTATGGGCAACGAGGGTCAGTTTGGACCAAAAAGTCCCAATAAGGTGTGTATGTAACCAATAAGTTGTGTTTAGGACCAATGATGGCCCAATAAGGTGTATTTAGGAGAAACGAGGGTCACTTGGGACCAATGATGGCCCAATAAGGTGTGTATGTAACTGATAAGTTGTGTTTAGGACCAATGATGGCCCAATAAGGTGTGTTTAGGGGTAACGAGGGTCATTTGGGACCAATGATGGCCTAATAAGGTGTGTATGTAACCAATAAGTTGTGTTTAGGACCAATGATGGCCCAATAAGGTGTGTTTAGGGGCAACGAGGGTCAGTTGGGAGCAATGATTCCCAATAAGTTATGTTTAGTACTAATGATGGCTCAATAAGGTGTGTTTAGGGGCAACGAGGGTCAGTTGGGACCAATGATGGACTAATAAGGTGTCTATGTAACCAATAAGTTGTCTTTAGGACCAACGATGGCCCAATAAGGTGTATTTAGGGGCAACCAGGGTCAGTTAGGACCAATGATGGCCTAATAAGGTGTGTATGTAACCAATAAGTTGTGTTTAGGACCATTGATGGCCCAATACGGTGTGTTTAGGTTCAACGAGGGTCAGTTGGGACTAATGGGTCCCAATAAGGTGTGTATGTAACCAATAAGTTGTGTTTAGGACCAATGATGCCCCATTAAGGTGTGTTTAGGGGCAACGAGGGTCACTTGGGACTAATGATGGCCCAATAAGGTGTGTTTGTAACCAATAAGTTGTGTTTAGGACAAATGATAGCCAAATAAGGTGTCTGTAGGGGCAACGAGGGTCAATTTGGACCAAAAAGTCCCAATAAGGTGTGTATGTAACCAATAAGTTGTGTTTAGGACCAATGATGGCCCAATAAGGTGTATTTAGGAGAAACGAGGGTCACTTGGGACCAATGATGGCCCAATAAGGTGTGTATGTAACTGATAAGTTGTGTTTAGGACCAATGATGGCCCAATAAGGTGTGTTTAGGGGTAACGAGGGTCAGTTGGGACCAATGATGGCCTAATACGGTGTGTATGTAACCAATAAGTTGTGTTTAGGACCAATGATGGCCCAATAAGGTGTGTTTAGGGGCAACGAGGGTCAGTTGGGAGCAATGATTCCCAATAAGTTATGTTTAGTACTAATGATGGCTCAATAAGGTGTGTTTAGGGGCAACGAGGGTCAGTTGGGACCAATGATGGACTAATAAGGTGTGTATGTAATCAATAAGTTGTGTTTAGGACCAATGATGGCCCAATAAGGTGTATTTAGGGGCAACCAGGGTCAGTTAGGACCAATGATGGCCTAATAAGGTGTGTATGTAACCAATAAGTTGTGTTTAGGACCATTGATGGCCCAATAAGGTGTGTTTAGGTTCAACGAGGGTCAGTTGGGACTAATAAGTCCCAATAAGGTGTGTTTGTAACCAATAAGTTGTGTTTAGGATCAATGATGGCCCAATAAGGTGTGTTTAGGGGCAACGAGGGTCACTTGGGACCAATGATGGCCCAATAAGGTGTGTTTGTAACCAATAAGTTGTGTTTAGGATAAATGATAGCCTAATAAGGCGTGTTTAGGGGTAACGAGGGTCAGTTTGGACCAAAAAGTTCCCATAAGGTGAGTATGTAACCAATAAGTTGTGTTTAGGACCAATGATGGCCCAATAAGGTGTGTTTAGGAGAAACGAGGGTCACTTGGGACCAATGATGGCCCAATAAGGTGTGTATGTAACTGATAAGTTGTGTTTAGGACCAATGATGGCCCAATAAGGTGTGTTTAGGGGCAACGAGGGTCAGTTGGGAGCAATGATTCCCAATAAGTTATGTTTAGTACTAATGATGGCTCAATAAGGTGTGTTTAGGGGCAACGAGGGTCAGTTGGGACCAATGATGGACTATAAGGTGTGTATGTAACCAATAAGTTGTGTTTAGGAGCAATGATGGCCCAATAAGGTGTGTTTAGGGGCAACCAGGGTCAGTTAGGACCAATGATGGCCTAATAAGGTGTGTATGTAACCAATAAGTTGTGTTTAGGACCATTGATGGCCCAATACGGTGTGTTTAGGTTCAACGAGGGTCAGTTGGGACTAATGAGTCCCAATAAGGTGTGTATGTAACCAATAAGTTGTGTTTAGGACCAATGATGGACCAATAAGGTGTGTTTAGGGGTAACGAGGGTCAGTTGGGACCAATGATGGCCTAATAAGTTGTGTATGTAACCAATAAGTTGTGTTTAGGACCAATGATGACCCAATAAGGTGTGTTTAGGGGCAACGAGGGTCAGTTGGGAGCAATGATTCCCAATAAGTTATGTTTAGTACTAATGATGGCTCAATAAGGTGTGTTTAGGGGCAACGAGGGTCAGTTGGGACCAATGATGGACTAATAAGGTGTGTATGTAACCAATAAGTTGTGTTTAGGACCAATGATGGCCCAATAAGGTGTATTTAGGGGCAACCAGGGTCAGTTAGGACCAATGATAGCCTAATAAGGTGTGTATGTAACCAATAAGTTGTGTTTAGGACCATTGATGGCCCAATACGGTGTGTTTAGGTTCAACGAGGGTCAGTTGGGACTAATGAGTCCCAATAAGGTGTGTATGTAACCAATGAGTTGTGTTTAGGACCAATGATGGCCCAATAAGGTGTGTTTAGGGGCAACGAGGGTCACTTGGGACCAATGATGGCCCAATAAGGTGTGTTTGTAACCAATAAGTTGTGTTTAGGACAAATGATAGACTAATAAGGTGTCTTTAGGGGCAACGAGGGTTAGTTTGGACCAAAAAGTCCCAATAAGGTGTGTATGTAACCAATAAGTTGTGTTTAGGACCAATGATGGCCCAATAAGGTGTGTTTAGGGGCAACGAGGGTCAGTTGGGAGCAATGATTCCCAATAAGTTATGTTTAGTACTAATAATGGCCCAATAAGGTGTGTTTAGGGGCAACGAGGGTCAGTTGGGACCAATGATGCACTAATAAGGTGTGTATGTAACCAATAAGTTGTGTATAGGAGCAATGATGGCCCAATAAGGTGTGTTTAGGGGCAACCAGGGTCAGTTAGGACCAATGATGGCCTAATAAGGTGTGTATGTAACCAATAAGTTGTGTTTAGGACCATTGATGGCCCAATACGGTGTGTTTAGGTTCAACGAGGGTCAGTTGGGACTAATGAGTCCCAATAAGGTGTGTATGTAACCAATAAGTTGTGTTTAGGACCAATGATGGCCCAATAAGGTGTGTTTAGGGGCAACGAGGGTCACTTGGGACCAATGATGGCCCAATAAGGTGTGTTTGTAACCAATAAGTTGTGTTTAGGACAAATGATAGCCTAATAAGTTGTCTTTATGGGCAACGAGGGTCAGTTTGGACCAAAAAGTCCCAATAAGGTGTGTATGTAACCAATAAGTTGTGTTTAGGACCAATGATGGCCCAATAAGGTGTATTTAGGAGAAACGAGGGTCACTTGGGACCAATGATGGCCCAATAAGGTGTGTATGTAACTGATAAGTTGTGTTTAGGACCAATGATGGCCCAATAAGGTGTGTTTAGGGGTAACGAGGGTCATTTGGGACCAATGATGGCCTAATAAGGTGTGTTTGTAACCAATAAGTTGTGTTTAGGACCAATGATGGCCCAATAAGGTGTGTTTAGGGGCAACGAGGGTCAGTTGGGAGCAATGATTCCCAATAAGTTATGTTTAGTACTAATGATGGCTCAATAAGGTGTGTTTAGGGGCAACGAGGGTCAGTTGGGACCAATGATGGACTAATAAGGTGTGTATGTAATCAATAAGTTGTGTTTAGGACCAATGATGGCCCAATAAGGTGTATTTAGGGGCAACCAGGGTCAGTTAGGACCAATGATGGCCTAATAAGGTGTGTATGTAACCAATAAGTTGTGTTTAGGACCATTGATGGCCCAATAAGGTGTGTTTAGGTTCAACGAGGGTCAGTTGGGACTAATAAGTCCCAATAAGGTGTGTTTGTAACCAATAAGTTGTGTTTAGGATCAATGATGGCCCAATAAGGTGTGTTTAGGGGCAACGAGGGTCACTTGGGACCAATGATGGCCCAATAAGGTGTGTTTGTAACCAATAAGTTGTGTTTAGGATAAATGATAGCCTAATAAGGCGTGTTTAGGGGTAACGAGGGTCAGTTTGGACCAAAAAGTTCCCATAAGGTGAGTATGTAACCAATAAGTTGTGTTTAGGACCAATGATGGCCCAATAAGGTGTGTTTAGGAGAAACGAGGGTCACTTGGGACCAATGATGGCCCAATAAGGTGTGTATGTAACTGATAAGTTGTGTTTAGGACCAATGATGGCCCAATAAGGTGTGTTTAGGGGCAACGAGGGTCAGTTGGGAGCAATGATTCCCAATAAGTTATGTTTAGTACTAATGATGGCTCAATAAGGTGTGTTTAGGGGCAACGAGGGTCAGTTGGGACCAATGATGGACTATAAGGTGTGTATGTAACCAATAAGTTGTGTTTAGGACCAATGATGGCCCAATAAGGTGTATTTAGGGGCAACCAGGGTCAGTTAGGACCAATGGTGGCCTAATAAGGTGTGTATGTAACCAATAAGTTGTGTTTAGGACCATTGATGGCCCAATAATGTGTGTTTAGGTTCAACGAGGGTCAGTTGGGACTATTGAGTCCCAATAAGGTGTGTTTGTAACCAATAACTTGTGTTTAGGACCAATGATGGCCCAATAAGGCGTGTTTAGGGGCAACGAGGGTCACTTGGGACCAATGATGGCCCAATAAGGTGTGTTTGTAACCAATAAGTTGTGTTTAGGACAAATGATAGCCTAATAAGGTGTGTTTAGGGGTAACGAGGGTCAGTTTGGACCAAAAAGTCCCAATAAGGTGAGTATGTAACCAATAAGTTGTGTTTAGGACCAATGATGGCCCAATAAGGTGTGTTTAGGAGAAACGAGGGTCACTTGGGACCAATGATGGCCCAATAAGGTGTGTATGTAACTGATAAGTTGTGTTTAGGACCAATGATGGCCCAATAAGGTGTGTTTAGGGGTAACGAGGGTCAGTTGGGACCAATGATGGCCTAATAAGGTGTGTATGTAACCAATAAGTTGTGTTTAGGACCAATGATGGCCCAATAAGGTGTGTTTAGGGGCAACGAGGGTCAGTTGGGAGCAATGATGGCCTAATAAGGTGTGTATGTAACCAATAAGTTGTGTTTAGGACCATTGATGGCCCAATACGGTGTGTTTAGGTTCAACGAGGGTCAGTTGGGACTAATGAGTCCTAATAAGGTGTGTATGTAACCAATAAGTTGTGTTTAGGACCAATGATGGCCCAATAAGGTGTGTTTAGGGGCAACGAGGGTCACTTGGGACCAATGATGGCCCAATAAGGTGTGTTTGTAACCAATAAGTTGTGTTTAGGACAAATGATAGCCTAATAAGGTGTCTTTAGGGGCAACGAGGGTCAGTTTGGACCAAAAAGTCCCAATAAGGTGTGTATGTAACCAATAAGTTGTGTTTAGGACCAATGATGGCCCAATAAGGTGTATTTAGGAGAAACGAGGGTCACTTGGGACCAATGATGGCCCAATAAGGTGTGTATGTAACTGATAAGTTGTGTTTAGGACCAATGATGGCCCAATAAGGTGTGTTTAGGGGTAACGAGGGTCAGTTGGGACCAATGATGGCCTAATACGGTGTGTATGTAACCAATAAGTTGTGTTTAGGACCAATGATGGCCCAATAAGGTGTGTTTAGGGGCAACGAGGGTCAGTTGGGCGCAATGATTCCCAATAAGTTATGTTTAGTACTAATGATGGCTCAATAAGGTGTGTTTAGGGGCAACGAGGGTCAGTTGGGACCAATGATGGACTAATAAGGTGTGTATGTAACCAATAAGTTGTGTTTAGGACCAATGATGGCCCAATAAGGTGTATTTAGGGGCAATCAGGGTCAGTTAGGACCAATGATGGCCTAATAAGGTGTGTATGTAACCAATAAGTTGTGTTTAGGACCATTGATGGCCCAATAAGGTGTGTTTAGGTTCAACGAGGGTCAGTTGGGACTAATGAGTCCCAATAAGGTGTGTTTGTAACCAATATTTTGTGTTTAGGACCAATGATGGCCCAATAAGGTGTGTTTAGGGGCAACGAGGGTCACTTGGGACCAATGATGGCCCAATAAGGTGTGTTTAGGGACAACGAGGGTCACTTGGGACCAATGATGGCCCAATAAGGTGTGTTTGTAACCAATAAGTTGTGTTTAGGATAAATGATAGCCTAATAAGGTGTGTTTAGGGGTAACGAGGGTCAGTTTGGACCAAAAAGTCCCAATAAGGTGAGTATGTAACCAATAAGTTGTGTTTAGGACCAATGATGGCCCAATAAGGTGTGTTTAGGTTAAACAAGGGTCACTTGGGACCAATGATGGCCCAATAAGGTGTGTATGTAACCAATAAGTTGTGTTTAGGACCAATGATGGCCCAATAAGGTGTGTTTAGGGGTAACGAGGGTCAGTTGGGACCAATGATGGCCTAATAAGGTGTGTATGTAACCAATAAGTTGTGTTTAGGACCAATGATGGCCCAATAAGGTGTGTTTAGGGGCAACGAGGGTCAGTTGGGAGCAATGATTCCCAATAAGTTATGTTTAGTACTAATAATGGCCCAATAAGGTGTGTTTAGGGGCAACGAGGGTCAGTTGGGACCAATGATGCACTAATAAGGTGTGTATGTAAACAATAAGTTGTGTTTAGGAGCAATGATGGCCCAATAAGGTGTGTTTAGGGGCAACCAGGGTCAGTTAGGACCAATGATGGCCTAATAAGGTGAGTATGTAACCAATAAGTTGTGTTTAGGACCAATGATGGCCCAATAAGGTGTGTTTAGGAGAAACGAGGGTCACTTGGGACCAATGATGGCCCAATAAGGTGTGTATGTAACTGATAAGTTGTGTTTAGAACCAATGATGGCCCAATAAGGTGTGTTTAGGGGTAACGAGGGTCAGTTGGGACCAATGATGGCCTAATAAGGTGTGTATGTAACCAATAAGTTGTGTTTAGGACCAATGATGGCCCAATAAGGTGTGTTTAGGGGCAACGAGGGTCAGTTGGGAGCAATGATTCCCAATAAGTTATGTTTAGTACTAATAATGGCCCAATAAGGTGTGTTTAGGGGCAACGAGGGTCAGTTGGGACCAATGATGCACTAATAAGGTGTGTATGTAACCAATAAGTTGTGTTTAGGAGCAATGATGGCCCAATAAGGTGTGTTTAGGGGCAACCAGGGTCAGTTAGGACCAATGATGGCCTAATAAGGTGTGTATGTAACCAATAAGTTGTGTTTAGGACCATTGATGGCCCAATACGGTGTGTTTAGGTTCAACGAGGGTCAGTTGGGACTAATGAGTCCCAATAAGGTGTGTATGTAACCAATAAGTTGTGTTTAGGACCAATGATGGCCCAATAAGGTGTGTTTAGGGGTAACGAGGGTCAGTTGGGACCAATGATGGCCTAATAAGTTGTGTATGTAACCAATAAGTTGTGTTTAGGACCAATGATGGCCCAATAAGGTGTGTTTAGGGGCAACGAGGGTCAGTTGGGAGCAATGATTCCCAATAAGTTATGTTTAGTACTAATGATGGCTCAATAAGGTGTGTTTAGGGGCAACGAGGGTCAGTTGGGACCAATGATGGACTAATAAGGTGTGTATGTAACCAATAAGTTGTGTTTAGGACCAATGATGGCCCAATAAGGTGTATTTAGGGGCAACCAGGGTCAGTTAGGACCAATGATGGCCTAATAAGGTGTGTATGTAACCAATAAGTTGTGTTTAGGACCATTGATGGCCCAATACGGTGTGTTTAGGTTCAACGAGGGTCAGTTGGGACTAATGAGTCCCAATAAGGTGTGTATGTAACCAATAAGTTGTGTTTAGGACCAATGATGGCCCAATAAGGTGTGTTTAGGGGCAACGAGGGTCACTTCGGACCAATGATGTCCCAATAAGGTGTGTTTGTAACCAATAAGTTGTGTTTAGGACAAATGATAGACTAATAAGGTGTCTTTAGGGGCAACGAGGGTCAGTTTGGACCAAAAAGTCCCAATAAGGTGTGTATGTAACCAATAAGTTTTGTTTAGGACCAATAAGTCCCTATACGGTGTGTTTAGGGACAACGAGGTCTGTTGGGACCAATGTGTCCCAATAAGGTGTGTATGTAACCAATAAGTTTGGTTTAGCACCAATGATGGCCCAATAAGGTATGTTTAGGGGCAACGAGAGTCAGTTGGGACCAATGAGTCCCAATAAGATGTGTATGTAACCAATAAGTTGTGTTTAAGACCAATGATGGCCCAATAAGGTGTGTTTAGAGGAAACGAGGGTCACTTGGGACCAATGATGGCCCAATAAGGTGTGTATGTAACCAATAAATTGTGTTTAGGACCAATGATGGCCCAATAAGGTGTGTTTTAGGGCAACGAGGGTCAGTTGGGAGCAATGATTCCCAATAAGTTGTGTTTAGTACTAATAATGGCCCAACAAGGTGTGTTTAGGGACAACGAGGGTCAGTTGGGACCAATGATGCACTAATAAGGTGTGTGTGTAACCAATAAGTTGTGTTTAAGAGAAATGATAGCCCAATAAGGTGTGTTTAGGCGCAACCAGGGTCAGTTAGGACCAATGATGGCCTAATAAGGTGTGTATGTAACCAATAATTTGTGTTTAGGACCATTGATGGCCCAATACGGTGTGTTTAGGTTCAACGAGGGTCAGTTGGGACTAATGAGTCCCAATAAGGTGTGTATGTAACCAATAAGTTGTGTTTAGGACCAATGATGGCCCAATAAGGTGTGTTTAGGGGGAACGAGGGTCACTTGGGACCAATGATGGCCCAATAAGGTGTGTTTGTAACCAATAAGTTGTGTTTAGGACAAATGATAGCCTCATAAGGTGTCTTTAGGGGCGACGAGGGTCAGTTTGGACCAAAAAGTCCCAATAAGGTGTGTATGTAACCAATAAGTTGTGTTTAGGACCAATGATGGCCCAATAAGGTGTATTTAGGAGAAACGAGGGTCACTTGGGACCAATGATGGCCCAATAAGGTGTGTATGTAACTGATAAGTTGTGTTTAGGACCAATGATGGCCTAATAAGGTGTGTTTAGGGGTAACGAGGGTCAGTTGGGACCAATGATGGCCTAATACGGTGTGTATGTAACCAATAAGTTGTGTTTAGGACCAATGATGGCTCAATAAGGTGTGTTTAGGGGCAACGAGGGTCAGTTGGGGGCAATGATTCCCAATAAGTTATGTTTAGTACTAATGATGGCTCAATAAGGTGTGTTTAGGGGCAACGAGGGTCAGTTGGGACCAATGATGGACTAATAAGGTGTGTATGTAACCAATAAGTTGTGTTTAGGACCAATGATGGTCCAATAGGTGTATTTAGGGGCAAGCAGGGTCAGTTAGGACCAATGATGGCCTAATAAGGTGTGTATGTAACCAATAAGTTGTGTTTAGGACCATTGATGGCCCAATAAGGTGTGTTTAGGTTCAACGAGGGTCAGTTGGGACTAATGAGTCCCAATAAGGTGTGTTTGTAACCAATAACTTGTGTTTAGGACCAATGATGGCCCAATAAGGTGTGTTTAGGGGCAACGAGGGTCACTTGGGACCAATGATGGCCCAATAAGGTGTGTTTAGGGGCAACGAGGGTCACTTGGGACCAATGATGGCCCAATAAGGTGTGTTTGTAACCAATAAGTTGTGTTTAGGATAAATGATAGCCTAATAAGGTGTGTTTAGGGGTAACGAGGGTCAGTTTGGACCAAAAAGTCCCAATAAGGTGAGTATGTAACCAATAAGTTGTGTTTAGGACCAATGATGGCTCAATAAGGTGTATTTAGGGGCAAGCAGGGTCAGTTAGGACCAATGATGGCCTAATAAGGTGTGTATGTAACCAATAAGTTGTGTTTAGGACCATTGATGGCCCAATAAGGTGTGTTTAGGTTCAACGAGGGTCAGTTGGGACTAATGAGTCCCAATAAGGTGTGTTTGTAACCAATAACTTGTGTTTAGGACCAATGATGGCCCAATAAGGTGTGTTTAGGGGCAACGAGGGTCACTTGGGACCAATGATGGCCCAATAAGGTGTGTTTAGGGACAACGAGGGTCACTTGGGACCAATGATGGCCCAATAAGGTGTGTTTGTAACCAATAAGTTGTGTTTAGGATAAATGATAGCCTAATAAGGTGTGTTTAGGGGTAACGAGGGTCAGTTTGGACCAAAAAGTCCCAATAAGGTGAGTATGTAACCAATAAGTTGTGTTTAGGACCAATGATGGCCCAATAAGGTGTGTTTAGGAGAAACGAGGGTCACTTGGGACCAATGATGGCCCAATAAGGTGTGTATGTAACTGATAAGTTGTGTTTAGAACCAATGATGGCCCAATAAGGTGTGTTTAGGGGTAACGAGGGTCAGTTGGGACCAATGATGGCCTAATAAGGTGTGTATGTAACCAATAAGTTGTGTTTAGGACCAATGATGGCCCAATAAGGTGTGTTTAGGGGCAACGAGGGTTAGTTGGGAGCAATGATTCCCAATAAGTTATGTTTAGTACTAATAATGGCCCAATAAGGTGTGTTTAGGGGCAACGAGGGTCAGTTGGGACCAATGATGCACTAATAAGGTGTGTATGTAACCAATAAGTTGTGTTTAGGAGCAATGATGGCCCAATAAGGTGTGTTTAGGGGCAACCAGGGTCAGTTAGGACCAATGATGGCCTAATAAGGTGTGTATGTAACCAATAAGTTGTGTTTAGGACCATTGATGGCCCAATACGGTGTGTTTAGGTTCAACGAGGGTCAGTTGGGACTAATGAGTCCCAATAAGGTGTGTATGTAACCAATAAGTTGTGTTTAGGACCAATGATGGCCCAATAAGGTGTGTTTAGGGGTAACGAGGGTCAGTTGGGACCAATGATGGCCTAATAAGTTGTGTATGTAACCAATAAGTTGTGTTTAGGACCAATGATGGCCCAATAAGGTGTGTTTAGGGGCAACGAGGGTCAGTTGGGAGCAATGATTCCCAATAAGTTATGTTTAGTACTAATAATGGCCCAATAAGGTGTGTTTAGGGGCAACGAGGGTCAGTTGGGACCAATGATGCACTAATAAGGTGTGTATGTAACCAATAAGTTGTGTTTAGGAGCAATGATGGCCCAATAAGGTGTGTTTAGGGGCAACCAGGGTCAGTTAGGACCAATGATGGCCTAATAAGGTGTGTATGTAACCAATAAGTTGTGTTTAGGACCATTGATGGCCCAATACGGTGTGTTTAGGTTCAACGAGGGTCAGTTGGGACTAATGAGTCCCAATAAGGTGTGTATGTAACCAATAAGTTGTGTTTAGGACCAATGATGGCCCAATAAGGTGTGTTTAGGGGTAACGAGGGTCAGTTGGGACCAATGATGGCCTAATAAGTTGTGTATGTAACCAATAAGTTGTGTTTAGGACCAATGATGGCCCAATAAGGTGTGTTTAGGGGCAACGAGGGTCAGTTGGGAGCAATGATTCCCAATAAGTTATGTTTAGTACTAATGATGGCTCAATAAGGTGTGTTTAGGGGCAACGAGGGTCAGTTGGGACCAATGATGGACTAATAAGGTGTGTATGTAACCAATAAGTTGTGTTTAGGACCAATGATGGCCCAATAAGGTGTATTTAGGGGCAACCAGGGTCAGTTAGGACCAATGATGGCCTAATAAGGTGTGTATGTAACCAATAAGTTGTGTTTAGGACCATTGATGGCCCAATACGGTGTGTTTAGGTTCAACGAGGGTCAGTTGGGACTAATGAGTCCCAATAAGGTGTGTATGTAACCAATAAGTTGTGTTTAGGACCAATGATGGCCCAATAAGGTGTGTTTAGGGGCAACGAGGGTCACTTCAGACCAATGATGTCCCAATAAGGTGTGTTTGTAACCAATAAGTTGTGTTTAGGACAAATGATAGACTAATAAGGTGTCTTTAGGGGCAACGAGGGTCAGTTTGGACCAAAAAGTCCCAATAAGGTGTGTATGTAACCAATAAGTTTTGTTTAGGACCAATAAGTCCCTATACGGTGTGTTTAGGGACAACGAGGTCTGTTGGGACCAATGTGTCCCAATAAGGTGTGTATGTAACCAATAAGTTTGGTTTAGCACCAATGATGGCCCAATAAGGTATGTTTAGGGGCAACGAGAGTCAGTTGGGACCAATGAGTCCCAATAAGATGTGTATGTAACCAATAAGTTGTGTTTAAGACCAATGATGGCCCAATAAGGTGTGTTTAGGAGAAACGAGGGTCACTTGGGACCAATGATGGCCCAATAAGGTGTGTATGTAATCAATAAGTTGTGGTTAGGACCAATATTGGACCAATAAGGTGAGTATGTAACCAATAAGTTGTGTTTAGGACAAATGATAGCCTAATAAGGTGTGTTTAGGGGCAACGAGGGTCAGTTTGGACCAAAAAGTCCCAATAAGGTGTGTATGTAACCCATAAGTTGTGTTTAGGACCAATGATGGTCCAATAAGGTGTGTTTAGGAGAAACGAGGGCCACTTGGGACCAATGATGGCCCAATAAGGTGTGTTTAGAGGAAACGAGGGTCACTTGGGACCAATGATGGCCCAATAAGGTGTGTATGTAACCAATAAATTGTGTTTAGGACCAATGATGGCCCAATAAGGTGTGTTTTAGGGCAACGAGGGTCAGTTGGGAGCAATGATTCCCAATAAGTTGTGTTTAGTACTAATAATGGCCCAACAAGGTGTGTTTAGGGACAACGAGGGTCAGTTGGGACCAATGATGCACTAATAAGGTGTGTGTGTAACCAATAAGTTGTGTTTAAGAGAAATGATAGCCCAATAAGGTGTGTTTAGGCGCAACCAGGGTCAGTTAGGACCAATGATGGCCTAATAAGGTGTGTATGTAACCAATAATTTGTGTTTAGGACCATTGATGGCCCAATACGGTGTGTTTAGGTTCAACGAGGGTCAGTTGGGACTAATGAGTCCCAATAAGGTGTGTATGTAACCAATAAGTTGTGTTTAGGACCAATGATGGCCCAATAAGGTGTGTTTAGGGGGAACGAGGGTCACTTGGGACCAATGATGGCCCAATAAGGTGTGTTTGTAACCAATAAGTTGTGTTTAGGACAAATGATAGCCTCATAAGGTGTCTTTAGGGGCGACGAGGGTCAGTTTGGACCAAAAAGTCCCAATAAGGTGTGTATGTAACCAATAAGTTGTGTTTAGGACCAATGATGGCCCAATAAGGTGTATTTAGGAGAAACGAGGGTCACTTGGGACCAATGATGGCCCAATAAGGTGTGTATGTAACTGATAAGTTGTGTTTAGGACCAATGATGGCCTAATAAGGTGTGTTTAGGGGTAACGAGGGTCAGTTGGGACCAATGATGGCCTAATACGGTGTGTATGTAACCAATAAGTTGTGTTTAGGACCAATGATGGCTCAATAAGGTGTGTTTAGGGGCAACGAGGGTCAGTTGGGGGCAATGATTCCCAATAAGTTATGTTTAGTACTAATGATGGCTCAATAAGGTGTGTTTAGGGGCAACGAGGGTCAGTTGGGACCAATGATGGACTAATAAGGTGTGTATGTAACCAATAAGTTGTGTTTAGGACCAATGATGGTCCAATAAGGTGTATTTAGGGGCAAGCAGGGTCAGTTAGGACCAATGATGGCCTAATAAGGTGTGTATGTAACCAATAAGTTGTGTTTAGGACCATTGATGGCCCAATAAGGTGTGTTTAGGTTCAACGAGGGTCAGTTGGGACTAATGAGTCCCAATAAGGTGTGTTTGTAACCAATAACTTGTGTTTAGGACCAATGATGGCCCAATAAGGTGTGTTTAGGGGCAACGAGGGTCACTTGGGACCAATGATGGCCCAATAAGGTGTGTTTAGGGGCAACGAGGGTCACTTGGGACCAATGATGGCCCAATAAGGTGTGTTTGTAACCAATAAGTTGTGTTTAGGATAAATGATAGCCTAATAAGGTGTGTTTAGGGGTAACGAGGGTCAGTTTGGACCAAAAAGTCCCAATAAGGTGAGTATGTAACCAATAAGTTGTGTTTAGGACCAATGATGGCTCAATAAGGTGTGTTTAGGAGAGGCAACGTAGGGTCAGTTGGGACCAATGATGGCCCAATAAGGTGTGTATGTAACCCAATAAGTTATGTTTAGTACTAATGATGGCTCAATAAGGTGTGTTTAGGGGCAACGAGGGTCAGTTGGGACCAATGATGGACTAATAAGGTGTGTATGTAACCAATAAGTTGTGTTTAGGACCAATGATGGCCCAATAAGGTGTGTTTAGGGGCAAGCAGGGTCAGTTAGGACCAATGATGGCCTAATAAGGTGTGTATGTAACCAATAAGTTGTGTTTAGGACCATTGATGGCCCAATAAGGTGTGTTTAGGTTCAACGAGGGTCAGTTGGGACTAATGAGTCCCAATAAGGTGTGTTTGTAACCAATAACTTGTGTTTAGGACCAATGATGGCCCAATAAGGTGTGTTTAGGGGTAACGAGGGTCAGTTGGGACCAATGATGGCCTAATACGGTGTGTATGTAACCAATAAGTTGTGTTTAGGACCAATGATGGCTCAATAAGGTGTGTTTAGGGGCAACGAGGGTCAGTTGGGGGCAATGATTCCCAATAAGTTATGTTTAGTACTAATGATGGCTCAATAAGGTGTGTTTAGGGGCAACGAGGGTCAGTTGGGACCAATGATGGACTAATAAGGTGTGTATGTAACCAATAAGTTGTGTTTAGGACCAATGATGGCCCAATAAGGTGTATTTAGGGGCAAGCAGGGTCAGTTAGGACCAATGATGGCCTAATAAGGTGTGTATGTAACCAATAAGTTGTGTTTAGGACCATTGATGGCCCAATAAGGTGTGTTTAGGTTCAACGAGGGTCAGTTGGGACTAATGAGTCCCAATAAGGTGTGTTTGTAACCAATAACTTGTGTTTAGGACCAATGATGGCCCAATAAGGTGTGTTTAGGGGCAACGAGGGTCACTTGGGACCAATGATGGCCCAATAAGGTGTGTTTAGGGGCAACGAGGGTCACTTGGGACCAATGATGGCCCAATAAGGTGTGTTTGTAACCAATAAGTTGTGTTTAGGATAAATGATAGCCTAATAAGGTGTGTTTAGGGGTAACGAGGGTCAGTTTGGACCAAAAAGTCCCAATAAGGTGAGTATGTAACCAATAAGTTGTGTTTAGGACCAATGATGGCCCAATAAGGTGTGTTTAGGGGCAACGAGGGTCAGTTGGGAGCAATGATTCCCAATAAGTTATGTTTAGTACTAATGATGGCTCAATAAGGTGTGTTTAGGGGCAACGAGGGTCAGTTGGGACCAATGATGGACTAATAAGGTGTGTATGTAACCAATAAGTTGTGTTTAGGACCAATGATGGCCCAATAAGGTGTGTTTAGGGGCAACGAGGGTCAGTTGGGAGCAATGATGGCCTAATAAGGTGTGTATGTAACCAATAAGTTGTGTTTAGGACCATTGATGGCCCAATAAGGTGTGTTTAGGTTCAACGAGGGTCAGTTGGGACTAATGAGTCCCAATAAGGTGTGTTTGTAACCAATAACTTGTGTTTAGGACCAATGATGGCCCAATAAGGTGTGTTTAGGGGCAACGAGGGTCACTTGGGACCAATGATGGCCCAATAAGGTGTGTTTAGGGGCAACGAGGGTCACTTGGGACCAATGATGGCCCAATAAGGTGTGTTTGTAACCAATAAGTTGTGTTTAGGATAAATGATAGCCTAATAAGGTGTGTTTAGGGGTAACGAGGGTCAGTTTGGACCAAAAAGTCCCAATAAGGTGAGTATGTAACCAATAAGTTGTGTTTAGGACCAATGATGGCTCAATAAGGTGTGTTTAGGGGCAACGAGGGTCAGTTGGGAGCAATGATTCCCAATAAGTTATGTTTAGTACTAATGATGGCTCAATAAGGTGTGTTTAGGGGCAACGAGGGTCAGTTGGGACCAATGATGGACTAATAAGGTGTGTATGTAACCAATAAGTTGTGTTTAGGACCAATGATGGCCCAATAAGGTGTATTTAGGGGCAAGCAAGGTCAGTTAGGACCAATGATGGCCTAATAAGGTGTGTATGTAACCAATAAGTTGTGTTTAGGACCATTGATGGCCCAATAAGGTGTGTTTAGGTTCAACGAGGGTCAGTTGGGACTAATGAGTCCCAATAAGGTGTGTTTGTAACCAATAAGTTGTGTTTAGGACCAATGATGGCCCAATAAGGTGTGTTTAGGGGTAACGAGGGTCAGTTGGGACCAATGATGGCCTAATAAGGTGTGTATGTAACCAATAAGTTGTGTTTAGGACCAATGATGGCTCAATAAGGTGTGTTTAGGGGCAACGAGGGTCAGTTGGGGGCAATGATTCCCAATAAGTTATGTTTAGTACTA
>JBCNJP010011311.1:0-17219 GCA_039602395.1 Deinandra increscens subsp. villosa
CCTATTGTTAAAAAGGGTTAGAAAATTATTTTCTTATAAAAATTTATATTCGTATGTCTGATCAACACACGAATATACTTCATTCATAAGTTTTTCAACAAGCTAATAGAACATAAGGCAATTATAACGGGAAAGCATGCAATCATCGCAAGTCAAAATACGCAAATAATACCAAAGTTAGTTGCCTTACACATGCAGGCATAATAAGTTCATCCACGTGCAAGTGAGAATTGTTTGGGGAAAGTTGAAGTTTTTTCAAAAGGGATGGACGAGGAAATACCATAGGAAGTCATGCAGAGTTGGAAGGTGCGTTGCGGGACTCGGTTGTGGATCCGGGTTGATCAGCGTGGTGAGCTAGTTTGTCACCAAGGATAACATCTTGGATTACTTCCAGGGGTGCGTTATGCAGATCCAGGAGTTTCTTCAGGAATGGGATGCTTAAACGTTTGAACGCTTCGGTAGCTTCGCTGAGTTTCTTGTTAGCGTCTTTATCAAATTCCTTCGATGTCCCCACAGAAGTTCCTGGCATCTTTGCATAATGAAATCCAAGGATCAAACCTTCATTAATGCCACAAGCGTTCATCGCATTGTTGATACTTCCAACAGCAGACACCAGGTCTGGATCTTTGAATAACTTCTTCACAATTGCATCTATGCCCTCCTTGAGTAGCCATGATTTGTCATTTTCCAAGGTATGCTTCTCTTCATTTAGTTCCTTAAGTTTCTTGTCAAGAGCCTTCTTTTCTTCTTCAAACTCATGGTGTTGTTGGCTTAACTCGTCCTTCAAAGTAGTCATCTCTGGTAGTACAAGCAAACCAGGGAAGAGGAATTAAGGGAATGATTTTAGGGCTATAAACGATAGAATGGTGTAATGTATAAAAAAAAGGAAAGAAGGAAAGGTTAACCATCAGAAGCGGTTTGCACTTGCTCACTAAGCAACTTTTTCTCCTGCATCAAGGATTCTTTCTCCTTTAAAGTGTCTGAGTTTTTCTTCTCAAGGGAAAGTTGTTGCTTCTTCAACATATCAATCGTTGAGCGAGCTTCAGTTAAAGCAAGTTTTGCCATAATCTTCTTTTGGGTATGTCGCTTGTTTTCGAAGCCACCTTTCACTGAATTCGCATTGCCGGATTGTTGGAAAGCTCTGGTATGATAAATTGGGCTTCAGCTTGAATGGCAGCAATACGAGAAGCTAAAACAGAAGGAGGAAGTCCTTGAAGGGATTTTACATCGTTAGGGGTGGAACTGTGCAGAAACATGTTCTTTGCGATTGCAGGATCTGTGAAATTGTCCTTGTTGCTTATGTTCTAGTTGGGAAGGAACAGTTCTCCCAAGTTATACCCTGCGGATCTCCTTGTTTTGACCTGTGCATATTCACTTTTCAACCATTCGATTTCATTCTAAGTGAAAGGGAGGAATGTGGAGATGCTTGAGCTTGAGAGATTGGTTTGGGGTGATGTAAGAACTTGAGTGGGGTTAGTATGAGTGGGTTGCAAGGTGGTGTGACTGGATGTGTGAACGGTAAGAGGACTCTCTTCAGTAATCTCTAAAGTGGCAAGTGGAAATGTTGAAAAGTACTCATTCACGGTGATATCGTCACTAGAAATCATATGCGCCAGGCTGGGTGGGCTGACGGGTGAAGCTTTGGGAATCTCAAAGTTAAAACTTACGTCTCCAGAGGGGGAAGAGACGTCAGCAAGCCGGCTCATTTGAGTTTCGCTTATAGGGGTATTGTTACTTGCAGTAGGTGGGATAGTCTGAGCATTGTGCCTAGGAGAGCGGCGGGGAATATGATCTTCTTTGGTATCTTTGTGATCGGGTTTCTCACCCTGAGTAGTTTCGATGGAAGCATCTGGGTCAATTGTTTTTTCGGCCTTCTTTAAAGGATCTTTCTTGCTTCTTTTATTGACAAGTGTTTCCTCCTTCTTGGGGGATTCATGGTGACTTTTGGCTATATGCTTCCTTCTCTTGGAAGTGACAACAGGAGGATTATGAGTTGATTCGGTTTCCTGAACCTCAGGTTGAGTTGTCTCAGGGGCAACTATGTTGCTGGAAATCGCACCTGTTTGTTCAGCAGTAGGTGCTACATTAGAGGGATTTGTTGCAGGTTCAAAGGTCAAGGATGAAAAATCTCTGAGTTTCAACACGCTAGACAGATCCATCTCTGGCAACGGAAATACAAAAATAAGTCAGTCAACGTTAGCATTATGTTTTTCTATTTTTTCTAAAAAAATACAACAAACAAGCAAAAATAACACAAGACAAACAAAGGGAAGGATATAGGGAACGAAACTCACTAGCACCTTCGTTAAGCAAGGAAGGTCGCAAGTGAGGGATAGGCCAGTGTGTGCTAATTTGAGCAGCGACCAGAATTTCTTCAGGGAGTCGGCAAACTGGAAACGAGAATTCACTTATAAGGGTAAAATGATGTTGATTAACTGTTTCTTTCTTAGGAGCATCATCGCGAATGGCAAACTTTGGATCACGCCAAATCGTGGTTGAAGGAACGCATGTGTTGTCAAGGTAAAAGAACTGGTTCTTCCAAAGGCGGTTCGTGGCGGGTTTACTGCTGCAAATCGGGTTAAGATCTCGCCTTTTCTCAAAAGTATACCAATTCCCAGCCATGGTTAGGCGGTAAAACGCACGGAACAGGGTAACATAGGTGGATTCAAGTGCTCGGCATGATAATTCAAAGTGGTTTAAAATGGATAAACCTGAGGGTTGCATTGAGCAATATGAACCCCAAATCAGGCTCAGAGAAACAGGTAATGGAATCCTATAGTTCGCTGCTTAAAGAATCAAGTATAACCCAACTTTGTTTTTAGGAAAGGGGTAAATGGGTTTTTTGGAAGGAGGTAATGTAGGATGAAGATTCGAAGGGATGTGAAAGTCTTCAACAAAAGTATTAAGAGCCTCTTGAGAAATCAAACAATACAAAATATCAAGGTTATGCTTCGTTGGGACTTTTTATGTTTTAGGGTTTTCGGGATTGGGGACTGGTTTCGAAGAAGCAGTTTTGGAAACCGGTTCAGAATCATCAGCTTTAGGGGATGATTCAGGGTCGGATGACTTGGTTGGAGACGACATTACAAAGAAATTGGAAGAAGAAAAAAGTTGAAGGAAGGAAGAAATGTTGTAAGAAGGAAGAACTGACCTGCAAAGATGATTTACGACGAAGAAGATGAAGTCGAGAACTTTTTTGGGGTGACCAAAGAGAATTAGGGATGAATAAAATCGAAAGTTAAAAGGTTATAAGGGTTTGGTGAGCGCATTTATAGGAAAAGTTTTTAAATTACTGGATGTGACATAAAGTGTAAAGCAATGGTACCGTACAAACAAATAAAGCACGCTGTCGGATGTGTGGAAACGAACCGTCGAAGGTAAAAAGTAAGGTTCAAAATTTTCAAATTTACCTTTTTTGAACGTTAAGTCTATTAATCCTAAACATTATACTTAATAGACTTGGGGACTTGATGAGTAGATGAGATCGTCGGATGTGCCTTCACATCCGACCATCAGGCATCTAAGTCCTCAGGAAAATGATAGTGGTTTTACAGGTATATGCAGGGTGAGGATCTGAGTCAAGATCTGAGCTATAGATCGGAGGAGCACGATCAGAAGCCTGTAAATACTCAAGTTCGGACCTAGATTAAGGACTCTTGTATCATTTAACTTTGATCACTTGTAACCTTCTCAATCAATAAACATCACTTCCTCTCTCTAAGTTCAAATCTCATTCACTTTCTCTCTCACTTCTCTGACTTGGCGGCAAAAGTGCTCATTGTGACACTTTTTCCATTTTTCAATAATGATTCCCGAAAATAATATTTTTCATATTTTTAACAATTCGTTGGTGTTTCGACAAACAACTCCATCAATCGTATCCATGATTACATTTTAATATGTTTATAAATCATACATATTTATCTTTATAAACATAGTTTAAGATTTTTAAGTCAAAATATGTCATCTTTTCGCCCTTTTGCGACATAGTTTAAACCAATTGTAACCAAGTATTTTTCAAATATATTCTTATATGATTTTTAGAAATAAAGTTTCTCATAAAATATATTTTTATTGCTGATCCAAATTTATAACCCATCGAAATTACGTTTTTAAGCCGATTTTGACGTTTTTACGACTAGTTTCACACTATAGATTGTAATAATCCTTTATCAAACCCATGTATTCTCTAAACCATATATTTATAAAATTTTAATTATTATTCCAGAATTTTTAACAAAATAAAATATAGATTTATGTATATTATATTTAGGTATGACAAAGTATAACTTTTTGGTAAAAAGTATATTTATCCAATTGTCATTCTAGTCTTTTTGTCTAGGTAGGTTAAGTCATCATACACACACATATATACATATATATACATGACTCATACATACACATGCATAACACAAACATACATACACATACATATATATGAACGTGGGTGTGTATATATTTACATACAAGATTTTAAATTCAACTTTTAGTTATTAATGCTTCATTTTTCAATCAATGTAGTCATTAATATATGCATGTATGTCAGCTATCCTCAATTGTCAGACTGGGAAGTTGCCGTTTACCTATCTAGGTATACCAGTGGGCACAAACATGGGGCTAATCAAAAGCTGGGATCCGGTAATCGAAAAGGTGAAGTCCAGATTAAATCGCTGGAAATCAATAACTCTTTCACAGGGTGGCAAGGCAACATTAATAAAATCTGTGTTGGGAAGCATTCCATTGTATTTTTTGTCATTATTCAAAGCCCCTGCTGCTGTTATCAACAAACTCGAAGCTATTCGTCGTAACTTCTTTTGGGGATGCTCCGAGGAAGTAAAAAAGATCGCATGGATAGCTTGGGAGAGAATTCTTGCACCTAAGGCATCGGGGGGTCTGGGAATTGGCGGGTTCAAGGCTGCAAATAAGGCCTTATTATCCAAATGGGGTTGGAAATACAAGTCTGAGGATTCTGCCTTATGGTGTAAGGTAATTAATGCGATTCATTTATCGCCCAGAAAGCATGAATTTCTCCCTGTTCGAAGAGCTATTGCAGGTTATTGGAAGCCCATCGTGAACACGATAGATAAACTTTCTGAAGAGGGGGCAAATTTTCAGGATTTTATCAAAGGTATTGTCGGGACAGGACACAATATCTACTTCTGGCAGGACCCATGGCTAGGGGGAAAGTCGTTAAAAGAAGAATACCCAGCTCTTTACAAGATCGAAAAACACAAATCTTGTCTCGTCAAAGATCGAATTCAATCTGTAAATGATGCTCGAAATCTCTCATGGGAATGGAAAAAATCTAACATGTCAGTGATTGAAAACTCACTTGTAGATCAGCTCTCACATCGCATTCGGCAGTATAACTTCAATACTGGGTCTGACAAATGGATTTGGCAAGCTGGGAAAAATGGAAATTTCTCCACCTCTTCGATGCGTAACATCATTGAGTCAGGTTCACATAGTTACCAATACACGCACAATTGGATAGGTTGGGCCCCGAAAAAGACTATCATATTCACTTGGAAGGCTGCCCTGCACAGAATTCCTACGAAGCTGGAGCTGCTGAGTCGGGGGGTCGGACTGCAGAACACTACATGTTCCTGGTGCTCAACTGAAAATGAATCCGTCTCACATGCTCTAATGCATTGTGAGAGAGCCTCAAAGATATGGGATATGATATCGACCTGGTGCAAATTGAAGATTGAAGGAAGGGAATTAGTCATGCAACTGCTGTTGTGGACGCTCAGGACGGGAGTTTCGAAAAGAGAAAAGAACAGTCTATATGTCATCATCACTGCCGGTCTATGGAATATTTGGAAGGCTCGAAATGCAAAGGAATTCGAGGACAGGAATATTCAACCGGGAAGCATACTTGAAGCAATCAAATTAGATGCTTTTACTTGGCTGAAGTACAAAGCCAATATGTCCGATCTCAGTTGGGAAATGTTCTCCTGTCATGGTTTATGTATGAAATAGAAAGGAAATGTAATCGAACAAATTGTTTTTGCCCATGCTCCTCGCTGGGCTTTAATAAAAATTTTATTGCTCTTTCAAAAAATGTATATTTGCATACATACCCATTACACACGTGAGTGTGTAATGGATGTATTAATTCTTCACATTAATTTGCATAATTAATGTTCATTTAAACTAAACCCATGAATATTCTCATATATATACACTAGGTTAGTAACCCGTGTACTACACGGGCTGAATATAAATTTATAATATTAGATAAATACAAAGAAAAATATAATAATTAAGAAATTTGAAAATTATGATTGATATAAAATTCTTATTATTTTGACAAGTTGTTGATTACTTTCTACAAAAGATTAAAATTATTGAGTAAATTAATAAAATTTATACTAACTTTATCAAAAATTTAAAATAAAAAAATTAGTTTTGATAAAATTGGTAATTAATTTTAATTGATTATTTACTAAATTGGTGATTCAATGTGAGTTTGACATGTGGCGGTGATGATGTGAACACTTTATAAATGAAACATGTGGCACAAATTTTATTGCTTTATTAGGATTAAAGATACTAGGTTTGTAACCCGTGAGATACACGGGGTGACATATAATCAATTGAATACAAACGTGAGTTAAGGAATTATATACGGTGGACTTGTTATGTAAATATAGCTTTTCATCAAACAACTTTCATGGAATATGGATAGAGGTTGTTAAGATTATATATAGAGGAATCGTAGACGTTTTGGACATGATAAGACACGATAGAATGTAAATTAATTAATCAATTTAAAGAGAAAAAGTCACCGATGGTTTTGTGAACACCGGAAGTTTCCACAAGAAATTATTCACAGCTTCATTTATGGACGGCTTTTAATTCATCATGTTGTCGTATCAAAGTAGTAGGTTTGGACGACATGAGCCTGTAAAAAATCGCTTATTTTAATTGGTAGCTAAATATAACATTTGAACAAAAACACACGGGGTTATGTGCAGCTAACACCTACATAAGCATCAAGATTCGATATTCAATATGCTTAGATAGAATTCGATCATCATATTCAACATGCCAATCTAACAAGTCCGGAACCCAGGCTTCTAATCAACAACACAAAACCCCACGTCCTAACAAAATTCATAAAAAGGGGCATTAGCAATTTGGAATTTTGGATTGACTAAGTAGAATTAATGTCTAAAAAGGAGGAAGGATTCAAGGATCAAATGATAAAACGGTTAAAATAAGATATTGATGTCTATGGTCTGGTTTCGGTGATAATTTTGTCAAGACAGTTGATTACGATTTCAGAAATCATTGAACCAGTCGATTATTGTGGTTTGAGAGTTTGATTTAAGTTTAATGATGGTTTGAATCAATTACTTCCTTTTTCAACACCTGGGATTCAAGTGGTAACCATGAGATATTGATTCTTCATCCTTCAAGAAAATAAAGTTTGAGGAAAGTCCAAAGTTATATTGAGCCCGACATCAACTTACAAATGTATAAGCCAGATGTACCAACATGCAATTTTGGGCCTGGAAAACCAAAAGTAAATATATCAATAGAAACCAATTCTATTGATGTAGACTCTTATGATAATGTGTTATGCAATAAAGCTGGATCATTTGGAGATCAATTGACAACTTCTCAATGGCATACAAACAGGAAGACATATTTGATATGAAAAGAAACAAACATAAGCAACAAAAGGTAAGATAGGCTCATAGGTGTCATAATCTGAGCTAAAAACCATGACTTGTTGAAGAACACACAACTGTTTTTACCATTACATGACTGGTTTAAATATTTAATGAAGGTCAAATGCGCAAGAAGTCAAAAACTGAACATATTCCAATTTACGCATTTCCTATAATCTATTACGAATAGCATATGCAGTGGAAGTTATGTTTTTTTTTTAAATAAACAAATATTGTATTTGATATATGGGAAAACATATGAAGGTTTGTTACCATTGTTTCTTTTTACCATGTTAAAGGTCCCGATGCATGCAATTCCTCAATCATCCAACGATATGAGCTTGGGGATCTCATCTTCATATCCACCTTGATAAGCTGACTCAACATCAGTACCATAATTTTTTATGTCTTCAAAAGCATTTGATTTAAAATGGATTTAATATTACTACAGAGGTTAATACTTCAAAAGCTTGTTGCAGGGTGCATCTTTGGTATATGTATGAACCTGCTTCCTCACCACAGAATAAAAATTATTAAAACACACATAATGCTAAGAATAAGAACTTTAAAGGCGAAAAAAATAAGGTGGACATAACAAAGTAATTTTTCCCACATGCAAATGGACTCTAGACACCATGAGTTCAATACCTCATACATATTTCCTCTCTTATATCTCATGATACAAAACTTTGTCTTTTATCCAAATCCAAGTCTTTGGAGCCCATTATCGTAGAAATTCAAATGTATATAAAGATTAGTAGGTAATAATAAGTTGATCACGAGTGAATTAAAACATAGATATGCAATTCATATTTTTTTAAAGAAAAAATTAACATACAAATAAATAACATTCTTTATATTCCACATAAGCTCTTTCCGTGTTAGTGGCTGGGAAATTGGATTCAAGTATTTTACAAACCCTAATGATTATAAGTTGTTGTCACAACCAAACATTTGTGTGTGTGGATCAGTGATTCAATGTAATGCTATTAAGTTTTTTCTTTTGCACATTTGTAGGGAGCTGTTGTTCTCCATTGAAGTTTATCATAACAACCAAAACAAAATCAAACAACACCGTGAATAATAAATTTAGTTCTAACACAATGGTTCAAAATATAGTTATTAATTTTGTAATAAGATTCTATAAGTACTATGCAATAGCATCAGCAAGTACCAAATTAAATGCATTAAGCCACAAATTCAATACTACCATATATTTCTTCTTGACGATTACATGAAATACTATATATCCCCTCCAAATAACAAAGCATACAAACGATTTCAATCTAATGCTAACAAACAGATGCATTATTGTTGGTTTTGGAGAGATGTTTCATAAGTTTTAATCATATTTAGGGCTTTACCAACAACTGTGATGTTCTATATGCGTAATAGTTAGATCAGAAGCCTAGGCCTAATCTAACATGAAAAAACATCAACACGTGAATTGAAATTAAAAGAACAAAGTTAAAACATCATACCTCACTCTAAATCTGCAATTTGCAGAGCAGTGGAATGTGAAGTCCAGTCGTAACACTAACGACCCCAACCATTACTATACCAAACAATTAATCTACAAATCATGTATCAACAAAAGAAGCACTTCGATTCTACCAGATGAAATGAGAAAGAGTGTTGGATGGTACCGATTTGAAGATGCTAAATACAGTTTGGGTGACACGAAGAGTTATCAAATTCCGATTTAGCAACTCAAACATACAGCTTGGGCCGTAATTGTACTCTCAAATGAGTTGGAGAAATCAGAATCAAAGACAAGTGATGGTCGGCTACATCAAATGCTCCTGCAATTGCCATTGAACGAAGAACAAAACGTCAATTTTAGGGTTTCCAGAGAGTTATTGGAAACATGTATATAAGGGTTGATAAATAATGCAGGAGTAAGAATCATGATGGTCGCGAGTTGTTGATTTGAATTCCGAACTTCAGACGACGAATGAAATTTCGATTTAGGAGGCGCCACTTTAATTTGCAAAATTGAAGATATCACATTCGCGCATTCAATTGAGCGACGCTTGAAGAAAATCACTATGTAACCGATGGAACCATAATGTCGATGATGATAAGGGTGAGGGAAACATCACTATAAATGGTTGGATCAATTAAATGTGGGAAGAGTAAAGGGTGGATTGAAGCGATTAAAACATCGAGAAGAGAGAATATCAGGCCATACAGATATGACACGTGGCGTATAATTTTTAACCCTAAATGATGACACGTGGCAAAACCTCTTCATCCAGATTCTTCTTTATTAGAAGAGGTAGATGTACGACACATACATGCATGACTTTGATTCCCATTTTTATCACCATGTTTGTATGAAAGAAACCCATTTAAAAGATGTTGGGTTTTTTAAATCTTTGAAATTTTCTTAAAGAATCAAAACTTGAAATAATCACACCCCCAAACCACATGCTTTCTTGAATCATGCATGTAATAATACCTCTCGATTCTTAAGAACATATTATGCAAATCGAAATTTTAACTCAAGAATGGGAAGGAATCATCATCAAAAGGTCTAAGGAGGATCAAGAACATGAACTTGTCACCAAGTTCTAGAGAGAGAGTAGAGAGAGAAAAAGATCCATACTTAGGGTTTTGGAAGAAAGATGATGATGATGAACTTCTAGCTTGTTTTTCTTGAACAATTCTTCACCTTGGATTAACAATGGAGGTTGCATGCAATTCTTTCAAGATTCTAAAGAGGAAGAAAAGTGTGTTAGTGGGTGTGGGTTTAGTCATCCGAAAGAGAGAGAGAGGAAACAGGGTAAAAGTGTCGTGAGGTGTGTATGTGTGTGGGAGAGTGGATGTCTTTTCTAGTTGCTTGGAAAATAGGCCACAATCATTACCTATTTTAGTAGGCATGATTACTTACACCAGTGGTGAAGCTTGAAAATATCAAGTGAGGGGTCGGGATCTAATTTTTTTTCCTAACGTCAATTTTTGGGTAAATGGGGGGTCGAACCGGAGTATATCGAAATTTTCTACACGAAAATTATATACCCCCTACATCACAAAAAAAAAACGGGAGGTCGGGCGCCCCTCCCGCCCGTTAAAAGCTGCGCCCCTGACTTACACCTAGAAAGTCTTTTGGCTTTTGATAAGTATGCATATAGATGACAAGTGTGCAAGCCAAGTGTACCACATATATATATATATATATATATATATATGTGGTAGAGTTCGGTGATAATACTGACAAATCGCGGTATAATAGGTAAATTTTTTCGACCCGAAACGTAAAAGTAATTATATGAAAATTACGAAAATTAAATTACACTTGCAATGGTATGATCCAAAATAATTTTCGCCATACTTGATTTATTAGTATTTTACAAGTATACTCTAACTTTTAGACGGATACCGGGTTGATCATAACTTGAGTTGTCAGCAACGTTTGTTAACGAAATATTTTTCACACGTCATCATTAAACTTGTTATTTGTCTAATATAATAGTGATTATATTTATTTAAATAACGACTTGTCATACGGGTATTCTAACCTGAAAACACCAGGTGTCACAGGTGGTTGTTAGATGAGAGTCGATTTCCTCCTGATGAGGACACCACTAGTAGCATCTTTGGCTATGACCCGGAAGATGAAGATTACATGTCTGATGCTAGGTCTTAGTTTTCTATGAAAATTAAACCCCTTGATTGATCAACAGATCTGGTTTACCCTCTTGAACTACTGGTCAATGGTGGTAGGTGGAGGGATTGTGGCCGACGTTTTAGTGATCAGTGGAGGGTTTTGATGGTTGGGTTTTGTTTGGGTGGAGATCAGATCGGAAAGTTCTTGACAGCAGGGGTGGTAACGGCGGCTTAGAGAACGATGATGATGAAGGGTGGTGGTTGGTTGTTGTAAATAGTTTTATTTTTTCTTTTTTATATGGTTTTCTTTTTTCTTTTTACTTTTTTATATTTGTTTTTTTTTTATTTTACAAAATGGCCTATCTTTTTTTTATTTAAATTGACTGAAATACCATTTATATTTAACAGAAAAAAATCTTACTCTGTTAGTCACAGGGATTCAATTGGTAACGTAATACAAACCTCGGGATGGATTTGTTAAGAAAAACAACCATGAGGCGATATTTGTTAATAATTTAAACAATGGACTCAAACAGTAAAAAATGACAAACCATGGGGACGCGAATCGTACATAACTCTCTCTCTCTCTCTCTCTCTCTCTATATATATATATATATATATATATATATATGAGTTAACTTCGTTTTTGGTCCTCGAAGTTTACCAGTTTTCTCACTTTTAGTCCAATTTTAAAAAATAATCAATTTAAGGGCCCATCCTTTGGTTTTTTTTGTCAATTTTGGTCACCTTCAAAAATTCATCCAAATTAATCGTTAAAATGAAGGACATTTATGTCCAAATTAAACTCTAATTCATCAACTTAAAAGGGAATTCGATCTATCTAAAGGTGAATAGAGTTCAATTCATACATAAATGTCATTCATTTTAACAATTAATTTGGATGAATTTTTGAAGATGACCAAAATTGAGAAAAAAAAAACCAAAGGTGAGGCCCTTAAATTGATTATTTTTTAAAATTGGACTAAAAGTGAGAAAACTGGTAAACCTCGAGGACCAAAAATGAAGTTAACTCTCTCTCTCTCTCTCTCTCTCTCCCTATATATATATATATATATATATATATATATATATATATATATATATATATAGGAGAAAGTTATTGTACAAACTAGATTTTTCGCGCGAAATGTGCGAATGAGGGTAAAATTGTCTAGCTTACGTTTGTTAATCACGTACTATTTGACACCGTGTTTTTGGCAGTAAAATCGTGTCAAAAGGGCAATTGTCACCATTTTGCCACCATATATGTTGTGCGCACGATGCAAAAGTTATTTGTGGTGGCAAATAGGCGTCACCTGTGTTTTTGCCACCGTTTTTTTTGTAGCAAAATGGTGTCTAAATGGCAATTGTCACAATTTTGCCACCAAATATGTAGACAAAAAAACTAGTAATGATATTTCATAATCAAGCAAGCTTTATTTCATAATAACGCAAGCTATATTGATAATCAAGCAAGATATATTTAATAATTACGCAATATTCTTCACTATTTTTGTGCTGGTAAATAGGTTTTTGCCACCGGGTTTTTGATAGCAAAATGATGTCAAAAGGGCAATTGTCACAATTTTGCCACTAAATAATTTGTGACAAAAATCTTTTTTTTGTAGTCGATATTTGTTTGATGGTGGCAAAATATGTGTCACCAGCGTGTTTTTGTAGCAAAATGGTGTCAAAAAAGTAATTGTCACCATTTTGCCACCAAATGTGTTGTGACAAAAAACCTGCAGTAGTGATATTTCAAATCACGCAAGTTATATTATAATCACGCAAGCTTTATTTCATAATCACGGAAACTATATTTGTAATCACGCAAGATATATTTAATAATCACGTAATATTTGTCACGATTTTTATGGTAGCAAAATGGTGTTAAAAGAGCAATTTTCACCATTTTGCCACCGTGTTTTTGGTAGCAAAATATTGTTAAAAGGGCAATAGTCACCATTTTGCCACCAAAATATATTTAGACAAAAACCAAGTTTTGTTGTAGTACGCAAGCTCTATTTCATAAATCACACAAGGTTATGAGGATACATAAACGAGTTCTAAAAAAAATCTTTTAAATAAAAGTATAACAATATTATAGTCGAATTAAAAGAATTAAATGCTCGATTTTATAGTGTAATTTTTTTAAAAACCGATATCATATGAAAAAGTTATAGACGTTTAAAAAGTTGGGGAAAACTTTTTGTTTTGTAGATTATACCCATTTTACCCCTCCAGGTTATTTGCAGGCTTATTTTTTTGTTCAAATTTAGATTAGATCTAAGTAGA
Source organism: Deinandra increscens subsp. villosa (assembly GCA_039602395.1). NCBI lineage: Eukaryota > Viridiplantae > Streptophyta > Magnoliopsida > Asterales > Asteraceae > Deinandra > Deinandra increscens. The sequence goes on from JBCNJP010011311.1 coordinate 13,584, forward strand.
TCTAAACCACTAATTTATTAAATTAGTGGTCAAGAATCCTTCACACACTTCGCATGATATTGCCATTTTGTATTTGATCTTTTACCTACCTATATATATATATATATATATATATATATATATATATATATATATATATATACTAGGTTAGTAACCCGTGTAATACACGGGCTGAATTTAGGTTCATAATTTTAAATACATACAAAAAAGAAAACAAATGAGATTTAAAAATTATGATTGATGTAAAATTCTTATAAAACATTAAATGATAATTTAGTAAATTAAAAAATTATTATAATTGAAAAATTATTGATTGATTTTTTAAAAATACTCAAATTATTGAGTAAATTTATCAAATTTACATTAACTTGTCATTTATTGAAGTAAAAATTTAATTTGAATAAAATTGGTAATTAGTCTTAATTGGTGATTTATTAAATTTGTAATTGATTGTGAGTTTGACATGTGGCGGTGGTGATGTGGACCCTCTAAAATGGAGACATGTGGCATTTTATTGCTTTATTAGGATTAAGATGTGTGTGTGTGTGTGTGTTTGGAGAATTTCATTTGAGAACTAATTGGTTTTAAGAATTTTTAGAACTATTATGAGCCACTAGTTATATATAGTACAAGCTCTTCAATTGGCGTGCTGCTGCCGGCATGACGGAGTTGAAGCAATTCGAACAGTGGCTTCTTTCTTACGTTTCTGTGGCCATGATGATCATGTCATTATACTAACAGATATGTAGCTAATCACTACGTACTAAGTCATTAAATTCTACACATCGTGTAACAAATGTTGTAATCTAAACCATACGTCTAAGCAAAGTGAAATAAATAACATAGAAGGCATTAAACTCACATAGGACCTGCAGCTATTTCAATTGCCTTTAAATCGAGTTTAACAACAAAAAAACCAAACAATAAAATTGAGACTTGATCTTCTTTGGGAAATTTAAAGAAGAAACCTGGCTGCTACTTTATATTTCAATTACCTATTAAACTATACAATACAGTAACCATATCAGCTAATGTTATCACGTTATATTTTAAAACAGCCAAACAAAAGATATGGAAACTAGCATCAGAACTAATGGGGTTCCTGGTAACCCTTGTTCCATATTTGCATCACTCCCTTTTCTTAAAATATCTAAAATGGAATTTCAAAAAGTAGGCTCGAATCAATTAATTATGTGTTCTCCAAATCAATCATAAACTAACTACACATACCATATAAAACAATTAGAAGCATAAAATGTATCTGTGATTTAAGATACACAATTGTCCTAACAAATCACTAATATTATAAAGTAAATTGGATTACTGACCCTGTCAACAGTGCCCTCGGTGGCTCCAGAAATGTGTTTTTTTTTAAATCATATTCCAATCTTCAGGAATACTCAACTTGATTAAGCTGCAAGCACAAAAACAAAACAAAAAAGTCAATTTATATAAATGTTATTAAGCCTCAAATAACAGACATGTATAATCCTCAACTATGATAACTTTTACAGTTGCAAAAACACACACACACACACAAAAATAACTAATAAAAACCCAAGATAAAGAACCAAACAACATGCGTAAAACGATTGCTGGTCCAAAGTACAACACTGCAAACACCAAAAAAAAATGAAGATCACCAAAAAAAGAGTTAGAAATGTTATCAAACGATTGCTAGCAATGCATCTTAAATGCATCAACTACAGAATATATAATATTTACCAACCAAGAACAACCCAAAAAATCCTGAACAATCAAAGAAATAATTAACAAACGATTACCAAACCATAATCAAAAGAAAAGGTTTTGAAAGTGAAATTTATACCAAAAGGGGGCTGTAGAAAAACCATCGTTTTACCTGCAACTACTGTATCAATACGAAAAAATTAGCTCAAATTAAAAGAAAAAATAGGGGTGAAGAAACCTGACCGCACTGAAAAATACAAAAATTACTATCAGCAATGAACATTCTATATCCTTAAATATAAAATGAAAAAATATATTTTGAAAAGTGATAACATATTTCCATATACCCACCCCTGAACCGAAAGAGGGTTGTTATAAACCACAAAACAACTAACATGGAGATAAATATAACAATATGCTCCTATAAACCTCTATACAAACCAAAAATAAAGCTCAAAACGACATGCATAAAACAAACTTCTTTTTAAACCAATGAGGGGACCAAACTTTACTCTTGTCACTTATGTCCTAACTTGCACAGGTAAGAGCATTTATGATCTTTTTTTAATCCATATTTCAGATATCATAACCACTTAACGATATTAATATGTATGATGTAGATTTTTCAACCTAAAATAAATCTGCAGCAACCTCTTCATATGTAAATCTACAGTATATCATCATACAAAAATGTACCCCTTTAATTTAAATGTTTAGTTTATGTCATCGCTAAACTACTTGTAAGTATTGCTTAACCCATGTTTATTTAAAATTTAAATAACATAACCCACTGTTCCTTCGCTTCATTTACCCATTTATAAAACTCATTGGTTTAATTCTCAGATCAGATCCTTAAATTTAAAACCTCCTCTTATATAATATTCCAAGGAAAAATCAAGTTACTTAATTTCATGAAATATATAATTGAGTCAATATTACTTTGCCAAAAATGAGTTATATCAGCAACGCCTTTACAGAGACATGAAAAACACACTATTTTATTACTCAATCGTAGCTGAAACATGTAGTTAACTTAACAACTGAAAGATTAATTAAAAAAACAACTAATCATTAGTACCAAATTGATCAAATGTATATTAAAGCCCATAAAAAAGATCACATATTAGGAAAATTAAACTTATCTTTGATCCATGAATTTTATGACCATAATTTCTTGCTTCTCTCCCTTTTACTCTTACTCCCTGAAGTCAAATCATCACTATTAACTTTGGCATGATATAAACAACTTTTTGGCTTCAAAATTAAAGTCCTATCATGTTGTTGAAATCACAATTGGTAGTAAACCGGAAATTAGAACCTCTGAAGCTCCTTTTCAACACTTAAATTTTTTTAAGAAACAAAACTATAAACTCAATAAAAAAAAGGGCCAAGATGCTTTGTAATCTATCTATTAAAAAAAACCCAAACCTCTGCAAGAAAAAACATATTCATCTAAAACTCAGCACACACATCAACCAAACCATTTTACTTCTTCAATCCTCCTTTTTATATTGATTAACCGCAAGGTAACAAACATGACCTAAGTCAACACGCAGGGAAGGCGGGCAACAAGCTGCGCCCAAAAAAAAAAACCGATCATTAATCGCAAAGAACTAAACATCTCCCTGAGATAAAACTAACATCTCAAATTGTACATATCTCTTGCACCCAAAAAAATCTATGCAGGAAGATACGGAAGAATTGAAGGATTAAAGGAGGAAAATTAGTTTTAGAGTGGTAAAATTAGAAAGCAAGAAACCTAACCCCCAAGGTTGTGTCATGTCGGCAAGCGAATGAAGGAGAACAGGAAACACCGACGACCGCCGGTGAGGGCCGAGGCAACAACGCAACCAAGCAAACCCTTTTGATGTTAGTCCAATTTGTCGTTCTTATTGTGCTTATTTTGTTATATTTATTTATAATAAGGGTTGGATTACATGGCATTTT
>JBCNJP010011312.1:0-17219 GCA_039602395.1 Deinandra increscens subsp. villosa
CAACGCAAATCATTTTTACTATTCCGTTAACGATTCTTTAACTTGAAAAGTGGTCCCAGAAAATTTCGTTCGAGTTTAGCGGTTTGTAACATCAACACTTGCATAGGAAACCATTTACAAAACCAAGTGAGTGATAAATACAAGTTAATACTAGTTCGATTATCTTCAAAAATGGCTACGTTAAGCCATGATCATCAAAAGAGGTGGCAATTCGAGTGTTCGGTTCGTCTTGAGCTCGAGGAAATCCGCGGCTACATAGTACTTTTACCTGCGTGCAATTACACTTCATTAGTAATAATCGTTAACGTAAGTTGGAACGACGTTTAAGCTTTAAAACGGAGGCAAAACTTCAAAATTTAGGCCGCACCACCGTAAGCTACGCTGGCCACCGTAGCTTACGGTGGCTACAGCTTAGCCTACGGTGGCCAGAAGCTGGGCTACGGTGGGCGCCAGGCTGCAGGGCCACCGTAGCTTACGGTGCCACCGTAAGCTACGGTGGTACCTGTATCTTGGTACCCCGTTTTTGGTTCCTTTTCCACTTATTCGTTCCGGGTTCGTTTCCCACCAATTCCCATGTTACCAACGCATAAATTTAGCTCCATAAACTCGTTAGAACTCTTAGAGTTGGACATGGACCAAATACCCATCGTTACCTTGCTTTCACCTTACCCGTTGACCCGTTAAGAGCCAACCCATGTCACCAACCTACCCAAGGTTACTAATGTACCCGACGTTGGGCTTTTAATGATTGGCATGATCATAGTGTTCAGATTGCAACATGACTCTTACCTTTAATGCAACATAAATTTCATTAGTCCCTAGAGAGCCTTCCCAATATAACAATACATGTCACCCATGTAAGAGTACCAAAACACCAATTAAAATTTAACATCAATCATATGTGTGTAGTCATCCTTGCCATCCACCAAGGACTCGATTAGCCCTTGAGGCACCTTCGGATCCATTATCCGGAGCTAAGGCATGCGGTGTGTAGACAAGTCAACCCAATTTGGTTGATTGAGCCACATCCTTCACTCCATGAGAGAATCCATTTATTCCCTCATGAGGTGAGGATGTACTCTATTCTACCCACTAGGGTCCCTAGCCAATAGTAAGCTATTTATTCTTGTTACTTACTAGTATAACGACCAAGATGTACGTTACCTCGATTGCTTGACGATCCACTACCGCTAGCGTGTGCTTGATTGCCTCCTTCAAACCCTTGATTGCCTGTAAGGTCATTAGCTAGTCAAGACCCATTTTATGATGTCAAGCAATTACATGATCATTCACAATTTAGCATGCCATCATGTTTCAAGTAACAAGTTTCATATACACAACACAATAACCATTTAGGGAGTTCATGAACCAAATTACTATTCGTTCACACTCAACTCCCCAACGGGTCAAACCATTCACATGAAGCATTTTACTCGCACTTGACACCAAATTTGACAACTATACAACAATGATCATTTAAGCAACAATCACAACAATTTAGTCGCCTAACTTCAAGTAGGTGTCACACAGGCATTTCATCAAACACATGGCGTGCATTACTTGCTAACTACCTTCAATTCATTCTTAAGGCCCTTTAATTACCAATTTAACAAGGGTTGGGTGATCTCACCACAAACCCAACATCAAATTATCATATATCACAAAACCAACCAACAATTTAGCTAGGTCCACCCAATTTAGAACAATTTCAAGATCATCCAAGTTGTTAGTCACCATGGGGTTTCAATTAAACAAGTTAAAGTGACTACTTCATCAATTATGAAATCAATTGATTATCTAAGCTACATATATCAATCCTAACATCTTAGGATTCAGAAACAACATCAAATTCACAGATTTAGGGGTCCCAATTTCGACCCACACACATGCAAGAAAAAGGGGAATCACTTACTTGATGCTAAATAGATGGTAGGATTCAAGGATTTCTCTTCCTAATCCACACACATGCATAGAAATCGCAGGTTGCAAGAGGAGGAAGCCAGAATTTTGAGTTCAAGAGGTGGAGGGGCTTGGGTTCGATCAACAGGAGGAGATGTCGATCTCCTCTTGTTTCCAGCCCCTTTTCTCTAAACTAGTTTGCACAAGTTACAACTTCAGTCCCTCCACTTCTAACTCTTTTCAATTATTAACATAATATGGCTAGTTTCACATGTAACCCTCCCATTATAACCTATTTATGCAATGTTCTAGCAAATATAGGTTTTCAATTAAACCCCAAGTTAAGTTTACACAAAATTTTAACGAAAATTACAAATCATAGAATCCGGGCTGTTACAACTCCACCCCCCTTAAAGGGGTTTCGTCCCCGAAACAGTCACATACCGAATAAGTGGGGATAGTAGCGTTGCATCTCTTCCTCGGACTCCCAAGTTAGATCCGATCCTTTCCTATGCTCCCATTGAACCTTCACTTGGTTCACTTCTTTGTTTCTCAGCCGCTTAACCTTACGGTCGAGAATAGCAATAGGCCTCTCGACATAGTTAAGCTTATCATCAATCACTAAATCATCGAGTGGCACATAGGCGCTCTCGTCGGCAAGACACTTCCTCAAATAGGACACGTGGAACGTATTGTGTATGCCGCTTAACTCCTCCGGCAATTCCAGTTGATAAGCCACCTTGCCCACACGTGCAAGGATTTTGAAAGGTCCAATGAATCGAGGACTTAGCTTGCCTCGCTTCCTAAAACGAATCACACCTTTCCACGGGGAGACCTTTAACATGACATAGTCTCCCTCTCGGAACTCTATTGGTCTTCTTCTCTTATCCGCATAAGATTTTTGTCTATCTTGTGCGGCTTTTAATCGTGCTCTCACGATGTCGATCTTGGCCGACGTTTCCCGAACCACCTCACGGCTACTTAGCTCGCGTTGGCCCACTTCACCCCAACATACGGGTGTTCGGCACTTTCTACCATACAACATCTCGAACGGAGGCATCCCAATACTCGAGTGATAACTATTATTGTAGGCAAATTCTACGAGTGGCAAGTGTCGGTCCCAATTTCCCCCGAAATCAATAACACATGCCCGAAGCATGTCTTCCAACGTTTGGATGGTCCTCTCGCTTTGGCCGTCGGTTTGGGGGTGATACGCTGTACTGAGGTGTAATCTAGACCCCATTTCCTCTTGGAACCCTTGCCAAAATTCCGATGTGAACCGGGTGTCCCGGTCCGATACTATGGAAACCGGTACCCCGTGGCGAGACACAATTTCGTCAATATAAATATCGGCCAATTTCTCCGATGAGGTCTTCTCTCGAATAGGGAGAAAGTGTGCACTTTTGGTCAGCCGGTCCACAATCACCCAAATAGCGTCGTGGTTTCTAGCCGTTCTTGGCAGCTTGGTTACCAAGTCCATAGTCACATGTTCCCATTTCCACACGGGAATTTCCAAGGGTTGCAACTTCCCGTATGGTCTTTGGTGCTCCGCCTTGACTTGTAGACAAGTCAAGCATCTCTCGACGTACTTGACTATGTCACGTTTCATCCCGGGCCACCAATAATTGGCCTTTAAATCGTTATACATCTTTGTTGCCCCCGGGTGTACCGTGTACCGTGACTTATGGGCCTCGTCTAATAACATATTCCTCACGTCACATGAGTTGGGAACCCAAATTCGCCCAAAGCGGGTCTTTATTCCACTTTCTTCATCCACTAGATCTTTTACTTGGCCCACAATCCGCTCTTTCTTCCAGTTTTCTTCTTTGACTGCTTCAATTTGGGCCTCCTTGATCCGTGCTATCAAGTTAGAGGTCACCACAAGTTGCATAGATCTCACTTTAATGGGCGCATAGTCCCCCTTTCGGCTTAGGGCATCGGCTACCACATTAGCCTTGCCCGGGTGATAGTGAATCTCGCAGTCATAGTCCTTGATCGTCTCAAGCCATCTTCGTTGCCTCATGTTCAAGTCCTTTTGGTCGAAGAAGTACTTGAGGCTTTTGTGATCAGTGAAGATAGTGCATTTGGCCCCATACAAATAATGTCGCCAAATCTTCAAGGCAAACACTACCGCCGCCAACTCTAGGTCATGCGTAGGGTAGTTTTGCTCGTGCACCTTTAGTTGCCGAGATGCATACGCGATCACCTTGCCTCGTTGCATCAACACACAACCGAGGCCAACTTGCGACGCGTCTGAATAAACCACTAGGTCTTCGTTGCCCTCGGGCAAGGTTAAAACCGGGGCTTGGGTTAGCTTCTGTTTGAGGCTTCGAAATGCCTCCTCTTGCTCGGTACCCCATACAAACTTGGTTTCTTTCTTAGTCAGCTTCGTTAAGGGTAAGGCTATTTTCGAGAAATCTTGGATAAATCTCCGGTAGTAGCCTGCTAGCCCGAGGAAACTCCTAACCTCGGTGGGAGTCTTAGGAGCTTCCCATAAGGTTACCGCTTCAACTTTAGCCGGATCCACCTTAATCCCCTCGGAACCAATTACATGGCCCAAAAACTGCACTTCTCTTAGCCAAAATGCACATTTGGAGAACTTGGCATACAACTTTTCCACTCTTAGTCTCTCAAGTATCTCCCGTAAATGCTTGGCATGCTCGGCCTCGCTTCGAGAGTAGATCAAAATGTCGTCAATGAAGACTATCACCGATTTGTCTAACATGGGTTTGCACACACGGTTCATTAAATCCATGAAAGCCGCCGGTGCATTTGTCAACCCAAAGGACATCACACAGAATTCGTAGTGCCCATAGCGAGTTCTAAAGGCCGTCTTGGGGATGTCCTCTTCTTTCACTTTAAGCTGATGGTACCCCGACCGCAAGTCGATCTTGGAGAACCACTTAGCCCCTTGTAGCTGATCGAATAGGTCGTCAATCCGGGGCAATGGATATCGATTTTTCACCGTGAGTTTGTTTAACTCCCGATAATCGATGCACATCCGCATACTTCCATCTTTCTTCTTTACAAATAGAACCGGGGCTCCCCATGGTGAGATACTCGGCCTAATAAACCCCTTGTCCAGCAACTCTTGGATTTGGGTATTGAGTTCTTGCAACTCTGGGGGGGCTAACCGATATGGTGCCCGTGCTACCGGCTTGGCATTCGGAATAAGGTCAATTCTGAATTCCACATCTCTATCTGGAGGCATACCCGGCAAGTCTTCCGGGAACACATCTTTGAATTCTTGGACTACCGGTAACTCATCTATTACTGGTCCTTGTACTCTCGTGTCGGTCACCGTAGCTAAAAAGGCTTGGCATCCCTTTTTTATATACTTTCTCGCTTTGTGCATAGAGCATATTAGGGGAGTTCCGCTTTTGTCACCCAGTATGGTGACTTTGTCCCCCTCGGGTGACATGAGTTCAATTGTCTTGTGATCACATATCACCCTCGCATGGTGGCGGGATAGCCAATCCATTCCTACCACCACCTTGAACTCTCTCATAGCCATAGGGATGAGATCAATGGAGTATTCCTCCCCGTTGATGGTGATCGTGCATCCCCGACATACATCATAAACAAGTATAGATTTATCGTTAGCAACTTCTACTTCTAAAGGTACATGCAACTTTTCAATCACAAATGAAGGGTGCTTAATAAAATCAAATGAGACAAATGACCTATTAGCACCCGTATCAAATAACACGCGTGCAGGCAACGAATTAATTAGAAAAGTACCTGACACGACGTTGGGGTCAATCTTGGCCTCGTCGGCCGTTAGTTGGAATGCCCTTCCGGTGGCCCGCGGGATTTCAGTTTTTCCCCCACTCCTTGACCCTTCACCCATCAATTTTGGGCAATTCGACTTCTTATGACCCGTCTGATAGCAGTTGAAGCATCTAACTACTTCAGAGGGGCAATTGGAGACAAGGTGGCCCTTTTTGCCACAATTCAAACATGGTCGATCTTTGAAGAGGCACTCGCCCGGATGCCCCCTCCCACAAATCTTGCATTTGGAGTTTCCCCCCTTGAACTCTTTCTTTTTAGGAGATTCTCCCATTTTCTGCTTCTTTGGAGGGTTTGACTGTGCCTCATTAGGCCCTCTCCTTTCACGGACTTCTTCTTGTCGAAGGACATCAAGTTCTCGAGCCCTTGCAGCGTTAATCATTTCTTCCACCGTATTGAAGCTCGATAAGGGCACGAAGTCCTTAATCTTGGGCTTTAGCATGTTCCTATAGAAGAACATCCTTGCCCCTTCGGTAGGTAACACGTCTGCACAAAATCTGACCCGATCAAGGTAGATCCCCGTGATTTGATCCACCGTTTGGTCATCGGTCTGCTCCAATTTGAGAAACTCCTGCTTGAGTTTGTTCACCATTGCCTTCGGGCAATGATGTTCAGTAAAGATTTCTTTGAATTCGGGCCACGTTAGTGCATTAATTGCAACGTCCCCTTTTTCTTGGGCCTTTGCATCCCACCAATCTTTTGCCCGGTCTCGAAGTAGACCCGTGGCATAACTCACTTGATCATCTTCTTCACAATGGGTCCGGCGGAATACACCCTCCACGTTGGTGATCCACCGATGGCAAGCAATAGGATCCACCTCACCCGAATAGTGAGGAGGTTTGCAAGCCATGAATTTGTTAAAAGAACAACGTTTCTTCGTCTTTTCCGGTTCCCTTCGATTTAGAAGAACCTCCTTTAGCTCATCGAACTTTTCATTCATGGTTTTAAGAAGATCTTCTTGGATCTTGTGCACATATTCCGGGAGGGCGGCATCAATAGCCTTCCCGACTTCTTCAGCAATTCGGGCCCTTAGGGCCTCCTCTCTCTGTTCCTCAGTCAAGCCGTCCCCAACTTGGTTCGTCATGACACTACAGAGTTTAATTCAACCAGTTAGTTCACATATCAATTTCCCCTTGCCTAGAGCAGGGTTATCATGGACTCCCCTCGGCAAGTTCCAAGGGTGTCACACATAAGGTCATGGGTTTATAGCAATTTACATAACCCATCTTAAACTATTCATGCGTCTCCCGCATCTTTGGTTCCGGTGCAATTCACCATCCCTTACGTGATCTGAAGTTACCAAGTTGTGCATCAACTATGCACCCTTAGTTACCTTCCATATCACACACACTAGAACTATAATCATACATCTATTTAGCGATTTAACACGTACCCGGATCTCCGCGGAAGCTCGAACCGAACACTTAGCCATTATCTCGAGCACGGGTTTGAGTTCAAGAGTCGAATTACGCTCGAATCCCTCAAACCTCGGCTCTGATACCAACTTGTAACAACGCAAATCATTTTTACTATTCCGTTAACGATTCTTTAACTTGAAAAGTGGTCCCAGAAAATTTCGTTCGAGTTTAGCGGTTTGTAACATCAACACTTGCATAGGAAACCATTTACAAAACCAAGTGAGTGATAAATACAAGTTAATACTAGTTCGATTATCTTCAAAAATGGCTACGTTAAGCCATGATCATCAAAAGAGGTGGCAATTCGAGTGTTCGGTTCGTCTTGAGCTCGAGGAAATCCGCGGCTACATAGTACTTTTACCTGCGTGCAATTACACTTCATTAGTAATAATCGTTAACGTAAGTTGGAACGACGTTTAAGCTTTAAAACGGAGGCAAAACTTCAAAATTTAGGCCGCACCACCGTAAGCTACGCTGGCCACCGTAGCTTACGGTGGCTACAGCTTAGCCTACGGTGGCCAGAAGCTGGGCTACGGTGGGCGCCAGGCTGCAGGGCCACCGTAGCTTACGGTGCCACCGTAAGCTACGGTGGTACCTGTATCTTGGTACCCCGTTTTTGGTTCCTTTTCCACTTATTCGTTCCGGGTTCGTTTCCCACCAATTCCCATGTTACCAACGCATAAATTTAGCTCCATAAACTCGTTAGAACTCTTAGAGTTGGACATGGACCAAATACCCATCGTTACCTTGCTTTCACCTTACCCGTTGACCCGTTAAGAGCCAACCCATGTCACCAACCTACCCAAGGTTACTAATGTACCCGACGTTGGGCTTTTAATGATTGGCATGATCATAGTGTTCAGATTGCAACATGACTCTTACCTTTAATGCAACATAAATTTCATTAGTCCCTAGAGAGCCTTCCCAATATAACAATACATGTCACCCATGTAAGAGTACCAAAACACCAATTAAAATTTAACATCAATCATATGTGTGTAGTCATCCTTGCCATCCACCAAGGACTCGATTAGCCCTTGAGGCACCTTCGGATCCATTATCCGGAGCTAAGGCATGCGGTGTGTAGACAAGTCAACCCAATTTGGTTGATTGAGCCACATCCTTCACTCCATGAGAGAATCCATTTATTCCCTCATGAGGTGAGGATGTACTCTATTCTACCCACTAGGGTCCCTAGCCAATAGTAAGCTATTTATTCTTGTTACTTACTAGTATAACGACCAAGATGTACGTTACCTCGATTGCTTGACGATCCACTACCGCTAGCGTGTGCTTGATTGCCTCCTTCAAACCCTTGATTGCCTGTAAGGTCATTAGCTAGTCAAGACCCATTTTATGATGTCAAGCAATTACATGATCATTCACAATTTAGCATGCCATCATGTTTCAAGTAACAAGTTTCATATACACAACACAATAACCATTTAGGGAGTTCATGAACCAAATTACTATTCGTTCACACTCAACTCCCCAACGGGTCAAACCATTCACATGAAGCATTTTACTCGCACTTGACACCAAATTTGACAACTATACAACAATGATCATTTAAGCAACAATCACAACAATTTAGTCGCCTAACTTCAAGTAGGTGTCACACAGGCATTTCATCAAACACATGGCGTGCATTACTTGCTAACTACCTTCAATTCATTCTTAAGGCCCTTTAATTACCAATTTAACAAGGGTTGGGTGATCTCACCACAAACCCAACATCAAATTATCATATATCACAAAACCAACCAACAATTTAGCTAGGTCCACCCAATTTAGAACAATTTCAAGATCATCCAAGTTGTTAGTCACCATGGGGTTTCAATTAAACAAGTTAAAGTGACTACTTCATCAATTATGAAATCAATTGATTATCTAAGCTACATATATCAATCCTAACATCTTAGGATTCAGAAACAACATCAAATTCACAGATTTAGGGGTCCCAATTTCGACCCACACACATGCAAGAAAAAGGGGAATCACTTACTTGATGCTAAATAGATGGTAGGATTCAAGGATTTCTCTTCCTAATCCACACACATGCATAGAAATCGCAGGTTGCAAGAGGAGGAAGCCAGAATTTTGAGTTCAAGAGGTGGAGGGGCTTGGGTTCGATCAACAGGAGGAGATGTCGATCTCCTCTTGTTTCCAGCCCCTTTTCTCTAAACTAGTTTGCACAAGTTACAACTTCAGTCCCTCCACTTCTAACTCTTTTCAATTATTAACATAATATGGCTAGTTTCACATGTAACCCTCCCATTATAACCTATTTATGCAATGTTCTAGCAAATATAGGTTTTCAATTAAACCCCAAGTTAAGTTTACACAAAATTTTAACGAAAATTACAAATCATAGAATCCGGGCTGTTACATGGTGTGGCTTGGAGAAGCCACCGAAAATTTAGTTTTTTTTTTAACAACTTTTAATAAATAACTTTTATAAAAAAAACAAACCACTAATATTAGGAAATTAAACGATACAATACTTTAAAATTAAAAAAAAAGGCGACTACAATTTAAAAAAAAAAACAACTAAAAGTTGCAATCCCATCCGTATTCATCCGCGATTTCTCTTTTTTGGGTATGTAGGGGTCGAGTCTTCATTTAGATCGGGCAATTGAGTCGACCCAACATCATTTGAAGTTGTGTAGTCCCCCGACTCGGACATCTTCGTCCTTTTACCCGGTTCCGGTATTTCACCATGTACATTCTCAACCGGAGCCCACTTTGGATGGTCTTTTACCTCGACCCAACACCCTAAATGAGCAAACCCATTTTTCTCGTATATTTCTTTATACAAGTTTTGGGCTTTCATCAAAACATCCGCATCCGCACACCCACTTGCCCAATTATTAGTCTATTATAAAAAAAAATAAACAAGTTAATAAATAAATAAATAAATATATATATATATATATATATATATATATATATATATATATATATAGGGTTAGGTTCAAATGAAAACTTTTTATTTTGAGAACTTTTGAGAACTAAATCTCAACCACACATTTCAGGGGGGACCACTACAATTCATGGGAGGGGGATACATGTAAATAAACTTGTGGCTCAAATTAGTTCTTTTTAGTTCTCAAATCAAATTGGTTCTCAAATGATCCTCTCCCTATATATATATATCGAGTAAAAAAAATAAATGTTTTTTTACCGATTGAATGTAGAGACCATTGAAGTTTGACAATTTCGTATTCAACTTCTTCCACTTTGAGCTTAGTTGGTCCCTAGTTCGTCCACTAGGTGCACCCATCAAACCGTCAAAGTGGGCAAGAACTTTACCCCAAAACGAATCGCGGGATTGTTGATCCGCTTTTTTCCCATCTTCGGTCCAATGGATATAAGATTTTGTCAAATTAATCTCTTCCTCCGACGTCCAAGCTTTACATTTCGCTCTCGTCGGAAATTTACTTTTATTCTTTGTAATAACTTGGACGTCTTCGTTCATCAACTCGATCTCCTCTTCTTCTTCTTCTCCGACTTCTCCTTCAACTTCTTCTTCGGATTCGGATTCGATTTGACGTCTTGGCTCTCGAAATTGTGTGTTTTGGTACATGACGTTAGAGGGGAATTGATGCATTTGGGAAGAATGTGGTGGATATAACTCCCCTTGAACCCCATAACGTCCGGATAGGAGATCTATGTACGATTGTTGAGAAGGATGTGGTGTGAAAAAAGCCGGTTGTGATTGGTGTGGAGGATTTGCGTTGGAGGGTTGACCGGTATTTTGAACCTTCGGTTTGTATTTTTTGGTGGGAGCGGTGGATTTTTTTGTGATAGCGGGTGATTTTTTTCTTTGATCGATCCATGAGTAATATTTTAGAAATTATGTGAAAGAGGTAGAAGATAGGTGAAAGAGGTAGAAGATATGTGAAGAAGATGGGTGTAAAAATGGGGTAGATTTATAGTTGTAAATTGGTAAAAAAAAAAATATATAGCCGTTGGCGAGCCAACAGTAAAAAAAAAACGGTCGAATAGTGCGGCTCTCCCTGGCTTGGAGGAACCGGCGAAGAAGCAAAATGGGAGCCGTGGGAGGGCAACCGCATCAGACGGTATCGTTGCCTGGAGGAGCCTGGCGGCTCCCTTGGAGCCGTGGATGTGGAGCCGGGACGATACCGCCCCCCCCCCCCTTATAGTGCGGTGAAAGGGGAGAGGATAATGGGGGTATCTAATCAATTGTTGCCAACTAATTAACAAATTGATTAAAAGTTGTATTTTCTGTTTAAATATTTAGAATGATTTTATAAGGAGATAGAAGGTAAACGGGTAACAAGTTGCGCCGCTACTAATAAATAAATAAATAAATAATAATTAATCACACCACACAACTCACACAACCATACCCCTTCTATCAAACTCACATAGATGAGTCTAGTCATTGTCTACGAAACAAATTCACAACCAAATCCACATAAGTATACCTAATGTCCTAACATTGTTAGATTGCCTGTTAAATTATTATATAAGAAGTTACTAATTGTATTATTTTTAAAACATTTCGTGTAATATAATTATTATATAAATGTTTTAAAAATAATACAATTAGTTATATCAGAAGTTACTAATTGTATTATTTTTAAAACATTTCGTGCAATATACAAGTTGATATAACTAGTAACTAATGAAACAAAATAAATCAAACCCCACACACTCAAAGGATCTTCTCTCTGCAAAATCAAATCACATGAATTTGAAGATACCCTCCTAGCATTCTCATTCACATGAACTCACCGATCTCCCTTTTACCTCTTTGCATCATTACACACATTCTAGTTTTTATAGAACCCCTCTTAATAGCTATTTCAAAAGAAGAGTACTACACAGTACACACACCCATCTCATCCTTTCTGTTCATCTTCACGCAACTAGGAACTACTAGATCAATTATGGTATTTAAAGACTTATGGTGTTTGATTTGAGCAATGCTGGAAACTAGAACCAAACTAGAAACTAGAAAATGAACAGAAAGGATGAGATGGGTGTGTGTACTGACATAACTAGAAAATCAAAGACTATGCTTAAAAACTCCAGTCTCCAAAAAACTAAAAGACTCATTGTCATAAACTTTAGGTTCTTTCATAATTAAATTAACCCTTTTAGCAATCCTTGCTTAAAGCAAAGATGCAAAATTTTGGTTATTGCTGTAAAAACAAAGATGCAGATTTTTAAAATGTTTAAGAAGTCCAAACTCTCTTACCATAGAACTACAATCTTTAAATCATATTATTTCTCTTAATGATTCTACTAGAATGTGAAATATCAAAGGTTAGAATGTGAACCCTACTCTAATACTCGGTTTCTTCATCAAAGTTTTGGCACTTGATTGAAAGTTAATCGTTTGTGTCTTTGATTTGCAGTAGGCAGTTTAATAGGAGCATTCACTAGTTTCATATCTTGTTCATGCAACATTTTTCTCACATCTGGGAAATGGTGGTGGTGATGAAGCTGTCAAAAAGGAGGTCTGCAGCCAGACCACAATGTCTAATGATAGAAAACATAGTCTTGTACAGTACAAGGGTCCATTAGACATCCTAATTTGTAACAATGTTGAATGTTTATTTTTTAACAATGTTGAATGTTTTTTTTTAACAAAAAAAAAAAAAAAAAAAACATTCAACATTGTTACAAATTAGGATGTCTAATGGACCCTTGTACTCACTTATCTTTGATTTAGTCAATTCAGTTACAACAAAATGCAATAATGACAATAAAATCTATACCATTTGTTATTATTTTTTGGCAACCTGTGAATATATTTATGCATAGTAAGATTTTATTGTGTCAAGTTTCTCATAGTAAGAATATATTTATGCCCCCCCAAACCTCGATGTCTTACCTACCCTGGCCAAGCTCCCTCCTCCGGTCACACTAGATCCATCCACCTACTGAAAAGAAGCTCAATAGCCCCGAATAAGCTCCAATTCACATCCTCTACCCCTGTCTGCCCCAAATCCAAGAAAATTCTTGACCTAAATTGCACTGCCAAAGACTCATCTTCATCTATTAACCAGAGCCAATCCCACTCCCAACCACCCTCCGTCGCCATGCCCTGCTACTCAAAAACCCAATTGCGACAAACCTTTTCCCAACCCATTCGCCTGAGCCAATCCCTATGTCCCACCTCACTGGGTTACCTAACCCATTTATCCCAGATACAGAAAAGGAGCAGAAAATCGAAGCAGGGACCTAAAGGTCATGTCCCGAGAAGTGGCGCTACTGGAAATGAAGCAAACTATACAATTGAAGTTGGACAGAACCTCGGCTTCAAGATGAATGGATGCAATAACCTGGTTGAAGACCTGATCTCCGGAAAAAGGTAAATCGTATCGGAAATCCTGAATTCCTGTTGCTATAAATTGTCAATGGCTTTTCTATCCGTTAATTCAAGAGGAATTGGGGTAGCAAAGAGAAATTGGATCCGGAAACTAAAAACCTCAAATAAAGTCAGTTTCATTGCAATCCAAGAGACACAAGTTTGCTCGGAACACATACCGATCCAATCCATCTGGGGCAATTGCAGTTTTGGGTCGGAATGTGTAGACGCATCCGGGAGATCAGGCGGGCTCCTTAGTGTTTGGGACCCAACTTTTTTCAACATGACTGCCTCTGTCAAAAACCGACACTTCCTATTAACCTTTGGAACCCTTTCTGCCACACAAAAACCTCTCCTTGTGATTAACGTGTATGGGCCTCAAGACACGCAATCCAAACTCTCCCTCTAGTCGGATCTGGGACGAATGCTAGCCTGTTATCCGGATATCCCTGCCTTGCTGCTTGGAGATTTTAACGTAGTCAGGTACCCTTTTGAGCGGCTTAATTCTGAGTTTTCTAGCATAGATGCAACAAATTTCAATTCTTTCATACGTGATTTTGGGTTAAGGGAATACAATATGGGGGGGCGAAAATTTACCTATATGCAAGGAGATAAACTTAGTAAAATTGACCGTATTTTGGTCTCCTGCGATTTCATGGCGCAATGGCCGGATGCCTCCCTCACTGCACTACCGAGAGAACATTCGGACCATTGTCCACTTCTTCTTTGCACTAACCGGGCGGATTTCGGGGCATATCCGTTCAGATTTTTCAACTCCTGGACAAGCATTGCAGGTTATACAGATGTGGTCACAGAAGCACTTAAAGAATCAGATAACGTCACCCACTCCAAAGCGGACAAAAGATTAGCTCTCAAACTAAAAAAGGTCAAAACTGCCTTGAAAAAATGGAATGGTGAAAACCGAATGAAGCAAGACCAGGAGGAGAAGGTACTAAAAGATACCATTGACGGGCTCGTATTGAAGGCAGAAACAATAGGTCTTTCAGACGATGACAAAAGGAGAAGATTGGAAGCAAGAAGGAAGCTCAGTGAAATGCAGGAACTAAAAGCCAAGGATATGCTACAAAAGTCAAAGATCAAATGGGCAATTGAGGGAGATGAAAACACTAGATTCTTCCATGGTTCTATTAAAAACAGAGTGGCTAAAAATAAAATAAATGGACTCATGAGTGATGGTACATGGATTGCAGACCCGGCAGAAATCAAAGAGACGGTTTTTCAATTTTTCAAAACAAAATTGAAGAGCCTGACATGGACCGGCCAGAATTTATCTCATCAGATTTCAAGCATGTATCCTCCATTGATGCGGAAAATCTGATCCGACCTTTCACGATTGAAGAGATTAAAAAGGCAGTTTGGGAGATCAATGTCAACAAAGCCCCTGGACCAGACGGCTTCAACTCAAAATTTTTGAAGACCCACTGGGATATCATAGGACCCTTGTTGTTAGATGCATTCACTGAATTCCATGAATCGGGTCAGATCAGTTGGGGATGTAATGCTTCTTTCATCACTCTAATCCCAAAGAAAGAAAACCCCTTGCACTTGTCACAATTCAGGCCGATAAGTCTAGTTGGCAGCATCTACAAGGCGCTCTCAAAGGTCCTTGCAAATAGACTAAAATTGATAATGAACAAGGTGGTAAGCGAAACACAATCGGCCTATATCAGTGGAAGATCTATCCTTGATGGGGCTCTTATTCTTAATGAGACGATTGCGTGGACGAAAAGAAACAAAAAGCAGGCTTTCGTTTTTAAGGTTGACTTTGAGAAAGCCTTTGATAGTATAAATTGGAAGTTCTTGGACTCTATTTTGGCCCAAATGCACTTTCCGGAAAAGTGGAGGTGCTGGATCAGGGGGTGTCTCGCCTCAGCACGATCCTCAGTCCTGGTAAATGGTTCTCCAACTGGAGAATTTCAACATTATCGTGGGGTTAGGCAGGGAGATCCACTGTCCCCTCTCCTCTTCATACTGGGTATGGAAACACTGCATATTGCCACACAAAAGGCAGTGTCCATGGGCATGTTCAAAGGCATTCAACTCCCGAACAATGGTCCGATTATCTCCCACCTACTATATGCAGACGATGTTATTTTCATTGGAGACGGATTGATCTCAAATGCCTTGTACCTCACAAGATTTCTCAGATGCTTCCATCTAACCACGGGGCTCAAAATAAATTTTGAGAAATGCAAATTGTTTGGAATTGGGCTCGAGCAAAGCCTGGAGGTGCAGCTGGCCTACACATTGAAATGTCAAATAGGAGCAATGCCTTTCACTTACCTTGGAATCCCTGTTGGAGTAAATATGGGATTGATAAAAAACTGGACCCCGGTTATTGACAAGCTTAATGCAAGATTAAATCATTGGAAATCCAACAGTTTATCACAAGGAGGCAAGTCAATTCTAATAAAGTCAGTTCTGGGCAGCCTCCCACTATATTATCTATCATTGTTTAGAGCACCGGCTGCTGTGATCAAGCGATTGGAAGCTATCCGTAGGGATTTCTTCTGGGGCAGTTCCAATGAGTCTAAGAAAATAGCATGGATTGCTTGGGATAGAATTATTGCCCCAAAAGATTGTGGTGGGTTGGGTATTGGTGGTTTTCGTGCTGCAAACGTCGCCTTACTAACTAAGTGGGGCTGGAAATTCAAAACAGAAAACTTGTCCTTGTGGTGCAAAGTGGTTAAGGCAATTCATCAATCTGTTAGGAAGCATGACTTTCTCCCTGTACGGAAGTCAATTGCGGGCTGTTGGAAATCAATCGTCCACACAATTCACGGCCTTGTTGAAGATGGAATAGACTTTACTGAATACATCAAAGGAGCAGTTGGATTTGGAAATACCATCAGTTTCTGGCAAGACTCGTGGCTACCAGCAGGTCCATTAAAACATCAGTACCCCAGTCTATATCAAATGGAAAAGCATAAATCTTGCTCAGTTGCGGAGCGTATTAGCTTGGAGAATCAGGCAAGAATACCGTCATGGAAATGGAATAAAAGAACACTAAACATAAGCGAACAGTCCCTGGTGGATCAGCTTTCTCATCGAATACAGACACATAACTTTCTGAACGGGTCGGACAGGTGGTTTTGGTTGGGTAGCGACAATGGGGAGTTCTCTTCATCCTCGGTTCGACGCATCATTGAAAATGGTTCTGCACACAACAGTTACAAACATCACTGGCTAAATTGGATTCCAAGGAAAGTCAATATCTTTGCTTGGAAGGCTGCGATGCATCGGATCCCGGCAAAAATTGAATTGAGAAAACGGGGAATTGAAACACAGAACATAATGTGCTCCTGGTGTAGTGTGCAGGAAGAATCTGTCCCTCACTTGCTGTTACGGTGTGAAATGGCTTCCAATACATGGGATCTAGTATCACGATGGTGCAGGTCAGATCTACAAGAAAGAAGCTCAGTTGCACAACTACTTTCCTCGGTAAACCCCAATAACCATGCGAGCAAACTGAACAACGTCATGACCCTTATAATCACTGCCGGGCTATGGAACATCTGGAAATCAAGGAATGCAAAGGAGTTTGAGAGTAGAAATACACACCCAGAAAGAATCTTGGAAGCAATAAAACTGGATGCTTACATATGGCTGAAATATAAAGCCAAATATTCTGATCTAGAATGGTCTAGTTTTTCCAGCTATAGCAGATGTATGTTGTAATTTGCTTTTGATGTACTGTTGTTTTTTGCCACATGCCTCTCGCTGTGGCTTTCTTATATATATTATCTTTT
>JBCNJP010011313.1:0-17214 GCA_039602395.1 Deinandra increscens subsp. villosa
AAGTTCGGCCTTCATGTGGTTGTCTTCAATTTTTGGTTTTAAACTCATGATTTACGTATCACTCATATGTGATTTTTACTAAAACACAATCAAGACCCTCCACTTTAATAGAATGACAACAAACTACCCTAATATATCATGATTTAACCATTCTAACTAAAACAACTAACAAAACTAACGAGACTAACTGATACACACACGACACACATATTTTGCACCAGAATTCAGAACTCAAGGACCAGAGTTCAATCAAAAGCCAAGTATTATTCTTCTGGAAGAAGAACCGGTCTGGAAGAAGGTACTTCAACCGGGAGAAGAATTCTTTTGGAACAAGGTAAAAGAAGCAACCTGAGGTCACATTTACCTCGGAGATTTGCCAAGTCACCTGAGAAACGAAGAATGGTCAATCAATATTATACTTCTTCCAGTGAAGTCTCCAAGATGAAACCAACAAACAAAGAAAGTTTATAGAGTTTAGGGAAAGAAAAGCCTTTGAAAAGAGAAACAAAAGTTTTGATACTAGTAACAAAAATCATTTTCAAATTCTGAGTCATATGAAAAATCTCCCAGCAGGAGAGTAGATTTTGAAAATGATGTCTTGTTATATGAGCAACCAGTTACCACTACTTTAGTACGTAAGGAGTACACGTATAATGATACCTTTGGAATACCCAAGAACACCAAGGCTTGGGTCCCTTATAAAAATTAATCGATGTTAACATGTGCGGGAGAAGACCAATAAGTCCCAGGAAAGTCAATGGGTTATAGATAGCGTTTGCTCAAGTCATATGACTAGGAATAAACATCTTTTAGAATATATAAAAAGGCATGATGGAGGACCAGTAGCTTTTGGAAGCACCGAAGGTCACATATCTGCTCAAGGCAATGTGACAAATGGTAAGGTGAGTTTTGATAAGGTAAATTTTATGGATGTGTTGAGCTTTAATTTTCTGAGTGTATCACAGATGTGTGGCAAGAAATTAAATGTTCTTTTTGATGAGAATGAAGAAATTGTACTTAAAGCAGGCCTAAAAGTTCCTGATGAACTGACTTTATTAAAGGCACCTAGGCATGAAGGTTTGTAAATTCTAGACATGGAAATTGCATCATCTAAGGGTGGCATTGCCTGTTTTGTGTCTAATGCTTTATCTGTTGAATATGATATGTGGCGTAGAAGACTAGCCCACGTGAATTACAAAACTATGAACAAACTTGTCAAACTTGGGTTGGTTAAAGGGTTACCTAACAAACAATTCACATGTGCTGAAAACTGTGGTCCATGCTTAAAGGGTAAGTAGCACAAGTCTTCTTATAATCCCAAACTGGAAAGCTCAATTTTTCAACCCTTGGAACTTTTACATATGGATCTGTTTGGTCCAATAAAGATTTTGAGCTTAGGGAAAAAGCCATATTGTTTTGTTATAATTGATGATTTTACAAGATATACATGGGTTTTCTTTCTTAGAACTAAGGACGAAACTGATGAAATTTTGAAAACCTTAATTGTGAGTCTTGAAAATCAATCTAGATATAAAGTCAAAACAATTAGAAGTAACATTGGCACCGAGTTTAAAAATTGTGTTATAAATTCATTTTGTGAAGAAAAGGGGATTGGTAGGCAATTTAGTGCTCCAAGGACCCTTTAGGAAAATGGTGTTACTGAGTGAAGGAATATGACACTAATTGAGGCTGCTAGATCCATGTTGGCAGAGCCTAAACTACCTGTGACTTTTCTGGGCAAAAGCAGTGAACACTGCATGTATGTTCCAAACAAGGTTTTAGTAGTCAAGGGTCAAAATAAAACACCTTATGAATTATGGAGAAAGAGAAAATCAAGTATCTACTTCTTTAAGCCATTTGGGTGTCCTATTACTATTCTTATAACCAATGAGCTATTGCCAACGTTTGCCAAAAAGGCAGATAATGGATATTTTGTTGGATATTCTAGAGTAACTAAGGCATACAAAGTATACAACAGGAAAACTAAAACTGTTGAGGAAATTTTAAATGTGTACTTCAATGAAAAATCCAAAAAAACAAATTTAGTTCTCAGCCTGATTGGTTATTTGATATTCATGCACTTTAAATGTGTACTTTAATGAAAAATCCAAAAACAAATTTAGCTACTCTTGATATAGTCCAACCGAAAAATAAACACTCAGGTTCAATCATGAACTCTGATTCAAAATTTACTGTGAGTGGCTCTCTTGATAATTCTAGTCCCATCCCCGATAAATTAACTAGTCCTAAGCATGCTCCTGAAGGTCCGCTACTGATATACAATCAGATATACATATTTTATACACAAATATCCCTTGAAAAATAGGCAAAAACTAAATAACTGTTATCGGAACAACTTAATAATGTTTCCTTTTTAGTTTTTAGTAATTTCTAGGTCCAAAATCACAAAAGGAACGAAAAAAAACGAAGAAAACACGAAAACTTACAAGAGTTCCAAGAATTTGGCTTGTGACACGGCCCGTGCTTAGCCAGGCACGACCCGTGCAAGTCCCAACAAACACTTGAAGAGTTGACTTTTCGGTCGGACACCACACGACCCGTGCCACTGAACTTACATGGCCCGTGCCTCTGTCCTCTGTGTCACACGGCCCGTGCCAGTCCGAAATTTTGCTTAGAAATTGAGCCATTCTCCTCATTTCACAGCAAGCCTTGCTCATGCTTCACTCTTGTTTCCATTTTCATATACCATCTTTTGAGCTTTTATTTTCGGTATTGTAGTTATTCGTCAAGTTTGTAAGATCTTTATCTTAGTAGAATTTGATCATGTATTTGTCTATGAATCTCTTCATCTTCTTCTAAGCACATATTTAAGCCATGCTTATGCTTGGCTAAATTCTTACACTTACTTGAGGATAAATAAGTCTTTGATGTGTTGGTAATGATGTTTTTATAAACTTACCTCAAGGTAAGTAAACCTGATTTTATGCAAACTCTTTCTATTGAAAGTGTATTTTCTAACTCTTTTGAACAAACGTGCCTTGCATATTATAGACCAATTGAGGAGTCGAAAGCTCATCGGTCGGACTTTTGACATTCAACTAGGGGACGATGCATGATCCTAACGGTGAGTCGCACCCCATGCAAAGTAATACGTTCATGAGCTTTATGTCTATGTAAATAAACACGGCTTTCAAGCTAACTACACCCTGAAGGTATTGGTTGCGATAAGGGTTAGTAATATTTTGTAACTTCATGGAAGTCGGTGAGATACATGTTTGTGAACTTGGTTATGGTTATGACTTCCCATGTTTGAGCGAAATCGGTGCGTGGAGGAAATAGACCATAATCCCTTATAAAGATGCTTTTCGTAAATAAAATAATCCGATATGTGGGTTGTTTCCTTGCTGGTTCATGACAACGTATTCGAGTGTAACGGCGCCGACGACCCATCGGGTCCTACATCTATTACTTGTATACTTACTCCATTTATTCCTAATCAGAACGGTCCTCTTGAGTTCCTTATGGGAAATGAGAGGAACGTGAGAAATGATTCCAGGATGAAAAGCGGTCCTCCTCACCTAATTAGTAATAATCTTAAGTAAAGGAGGTATCTAACATCTTATCAATACCACCATTGGCAAGTCTCCCAAGTAACTCTATCTTCGACTGAATATGCTACATCCCCAAATTTATCTTTATATTATTATACTAACCAACCTATTCTTCCAAAGTAAAAAATGTATGTTGGTCATGTTATCACTGAAGACTTTTATTTAAAAAGACTCCCTTTCCCTTGTATCCATGGACAAACCGGAATCTTACCCATACTATACTACTCCACGATGGGTGCACTTGCCCGTGAATATGGTGAAATAGTGTTGTTTTTAAGGTTACGTGTTTATAAATTTAAAAGCTTATGTACAAAAGGTGTCATTTATATTGCTATATTTTTATACACACCACACCCACACCAAGCTTTTGGCACCATTTCCAGAGATTCAAAATGAGGATATTTGAAATCAAGTCCAAGTTGATGGCCTAACCACTATTTATCTTCTATTTTCTTTTTCTTTCTCTTTTTATAATATAATATATACAGATTTGGGGTAAATTACATCATGCATTTTCCCATACATCATCTGCGGATTAATCTCAACCATCCATCTTATGGTTTTTAATCTAATAACCAATTTAGCTAATAAATCACACGAAGGGGCAATATGGTCCAATTAATTATATTTTAGTTTCCCTCTCATTTTTATCCCGTAACTGCATATGATCCAATTAATTATATTTTAATTTCCCTCTCATTTTTATCCCGTAACTGCATCACCGTATTATATGGAAAGAGATCACAATCTATTTTAGGAGTTTATCAAGGTGTATTTCTTATCAGAACGGAGCCCTTTTGAATCAGTTTCCGATTGCGATTAGATTGTTCATTTTAGTTTTTGAGTAAAATTCAGATGGAGAATTCGTCTGAGAACTCGATTGAAGGTAATATGTTTTCGTTGTTTAGTTTCTTTGAATACATTCGATTAGCGATCACGATATCTACGTTTTTTTTTAAATTGATATACAGTGATCGATATGTAGTCGTTTTTTTTATGGAGTAATTGATTGTATACGATTCCATTTTATACATCATGGTTACTTTTATGCAACTCGTTTGATTTGTTATATTCGATTAATTTAGTTAATTACGTGTTGTTTATTCATCTGGTAGAGTTTATACGAAGTTACAGGAGGCATTCATGAATTATAATTTTAGTTATCCACACAGCATGGCGTTTTTATTTGAAGAAACAACTCATTTTGTTTTGATTGTAGGTTATGGTGTGTGTATGTGTAATAGAACGTATTGAGTTATTAACATGTTTTTATTTTAGACATGATTATTTGTTTACGATGTTAAATTACTAACGTGATATGGCGTTTTTTGTGTTTTCTGTTTTTTTTTACGTTGATAGATATTTATGTGCATAAGGTTGTTGGTATTGAGGTCACGTCACCTAACTCTGGGGGAAAATTCTATATACCTGATGTACCAGTGAAGAATAAACCGTATGAAGGAACATTATTCGTCTCGCTTGACCATGCATTAAAATATTATCAGTATTATGCTAGACTTTCTGGATTTAGTGTACGTAAGTCTACAGAGAGGTATGATCGATTTGGTGTTAGCACACAGAAACAGTTTGTATGTTCTCAAGAAGGTTTTAATAAAAAAAGAAGGTTGACACACTTGATGACACTGCTAAGCAAAAAGCATCCAGAATTAGTCTGTCTAAAAGAGTTGGATGTAAGGCAGAGATGTGTGTGGTGTTTGAATGCAATTTGTGGTATGTGAAGAAATTTGTTGAAAAGCATAATCATCCTTTTGTTGATGAGCAGGATATGCATTTCCTTGTATCATCTAGGAAACTGACGCATTTGCATAAACACATCATTAACAGCATGTCTAGGATGAATGTTGGTCCTGTAAGAGCTTTTAATATGATGAGGGAAATTTATGGTGGGTTTGAGGAAGTTGGTGCGTCAAGGGAAGATTTTAAAAATTACAGGAAGAAATATAACACTTTGATTGGTGAGTATGACGCTGAAATGGCTGTAAATCATTTAATGAGGAAGAAAGAGTACTTGCCAAACTTTTCATGTGAGTATATTACTGATGATGATAACTGTTTGAGGGGTTTGTTTTGGGCTGATGAGCTTGGGAAGAAGAACTACCATATATTTGGGGAGGTGATGTCATTTGATGCAACTTACCGCTCGAACAAGTAAAAACACTTGTTTTGTTTTAATTTTTTTATTTGACCAGCATGGGCGTTTTTTGTTTTTCAATATGCTAAATTGTTTGCATTTTGTATAGGTACTCTATGGTGTTTGTACCATTCACAGGGATTGACAACCATTGCTGTAACGTAACATTTTGCGGAGCCTTACTTGGATCAGAAACAACAGAATCATATGTGTGGTTGTTAAGGTGTTTTCTGAAAGCATTTTCCAAACAACCTAAGGTGGTTGTGACAGATCAAGACCCTGCCATGACTAAAGCAATTGATTTGGTTTTTAAAGAATCAAGACATCGGTTTTGTATGTGGCATATTATGAACAAGCTTTCGATAAAGGTATGGTGTTTTTTATAGGCAGTTTTTGTATTTTTTTATGTCTTTTTCCAATGCTAGTTATTTTTTTTTCGGTTTTATATATATATTTTTCAGGTGGGTGTACGGTTGTGCAACTCTACAGATTTCAAAAAAGACATTTGCAATATTGTGTGGACTGATGCAATATCCTCTGAAGAGTTTGATGAAAAGTGGCAGGAGATTATTGATGAGTATAATCTAAAAGACAAC
This sequence comes from Deinandra increscens subsp. villosa, assembly GCA_039602395.1. NCBI lineage: Eukaryota > Viridiplantae > Streptophyta > Magnoliopsida > Asterales > Asteraceae > Deinandra > Deinandra increscens. The sequence continues at coordinate 6,321 of JBCNJP010011313.1, forward strand.
AAGTGGTTACACGATATGTTTGGCATACGCAAATCGTGGATTCTTGCGCACAATAAAGATGAGTTGTTTTCTGGACTGATGAGGACCACATCTCGTTCTAAAAGTGAAAATCATTTCTTTGGACAGCTGTGTAATTCCAGGTCTACGTTAGTTGAGTTTTTATCACACTACGAATCAGCTTTGGAGTCACAGCGTCATACACACCGGAAAAACGACCATGATTCTCGGTTCACTAATCCTGAGTTGAAAACTATATGGTGGCTTGAATCTGAAGCTGCAAAAATATACACCAAGACAACCTTTCTTGACGCTCAGCATGAAATGGACATGATGAGGAAGCTCATGTGCCAAACGTTCACACCTGAAGGTGACTTCGTTAAGTACTATATCAAAGATTGGATGCAAGTGACTACCAAGCCATTTGAGGTATGATGTTTATTTACTTTGGTGTTATAGTTAAACAATATGCTGTTCTTTAGAATTCATGGTGTTTTCTGAAAATGCAGGTGATGTATCGTGAGTCCGACATGACTATATACTGTGAATGCAGACGGTTCGAAAGTTTTGGTCTATTATGTAGGCATATATTCTATGTTTTAAGGCAGATGGATATTAGGGAATTTCCCAAGAAATATGTTCTACGACGTTGGAGACGTGATGTGGTGCCTAATGGTTCTAATCGTAACGATGATTCAACTGTTGTTCCCGCACTTGACGATGGCGGTCGTGTTTTGTTGCGTGATATAATGTATGCGAACGAATACATTTTAAACAAGCTATCGGTTAATATGGAAGAGTTGTCTTTGTACAAGGAACACGTTGAAAGTTATATGCAAAAGGCTGACAACATTGAGTTTGTGCCACCCCCACCGTCGAAAAGAGACAGGTATGTGGCGTTTATTTTTTGTTTTTTTTTTGTATTTTTGTATGTAAATTGTTTTCTAACAATCTACAGTTTTTATGAAATTGTGTGTAATAGGTTTGGTGATTTGACTGGAACCTCTCAAAACGACAGGTTGCCTGTTAGGGTGCCTCTTGGTTATAAGACTAAAGGTTCTGGTTCACATAAGCGTATCAAATCAAAGCAAGAAGAGGCCATAGTCAAAGCTGGTAGGAAACAAAAACAGTGTCAGAACTGTTTCGAATATGGCCACTATGCAACAACGTGTCCAGAACCACAACAGAATAACAACGACGATGAATCTGTTAACGTCGCAAATTTGGTGGACAAGAGCAAAAAGGGAAAAAGCTGTTGAATCTACACCACAGAGCAGTGTTATTGGATCGTCCAAACAAAAACAGTGTCCGAACTGTTTTAGGTATGGCCATTATGCAACAATGTGTCCACAACGTAAACAGAAGAACGATGCTGAACATGGTAACGTCGCAAATGCGGTGCAAAAGAGCAAAAAGGGTAAAGGCGTTGAATCCACACCACAGAGCAGCGGTATTGGATATTCCACTCGCGAATTGAGGTCACGTGTTAACAAACAATAAACAATATGGTGTTTCCATGACAGTTTGGTGTGTTTTTTGGGTTTTTTGGACTTGTGTTTATTTCTGTTTTTTGTTGAGACTATACATGTTTTGTCATAATGTTCTTTTAAATAATGAATGGTCTTTCTTCTAAAAATTATTTTTTTCATAAAAAAGCAAATATCATTTATATATTGTTTTTATGTGTGATGTTTTTTCCCATCAAAGCGAACGTTAATGATATTTAATTTACTTTTTTTTTATGTAAAAAAAGGACATTTTTATGTTTACTGATATTACGATTTTAATGGGGTTGTTACAACATTTTATATTATTATCTAACACATTGTTTTCCAAACAAAAGTTGTGCTTTTCATTACTAATAACAGCACAACCTTACAAAACTTTCTTAATATGATATTAAAACTATATTTTTATAATATCATAAACGGAACATAGACAAAGAAAGAAAAAAAAAACATTAAACAAGAACAATAGTAATACGCATATAACTTAACCGTCCACCTTCTTCACGATGTCCACAACCGAATTGTCCCTTCTTTGGTACATGTCTTCCTCCATCCTTATGGCTTCCTGCAACAAAGTGTTGATTCTGTCGTCTAACTCCTCCTGCCTCTTCAGGTAAGCAATTGCTGCTTCTTGATGTGGCGTTTTCGGTTTCATCATAGTCTTCAGCCTCATCTTTGCGTCTGCAACCTCGTTAATTCCTGCCAGACAATGCAGTTTAATAAGGTCTGTACGGACATGGTGATGGATAGCGGAGATTTCATCTGTGTGGTGTTTAACCACAATGTTCTTCACTTCGGTTGCAGATGAAGACGCCATTGTAGATAAGTTTAATTTTTTACTTATGTGGGTGGTGTAAAAGTGTGTGGAGGTAATGGCGTTTATGAACCATGATTATAAAGGGAAGTGTAAGTCGGTGTAAATTTTACCGAGGCAATTAAATCCATTGTATTAATTTTGCGTTAAACGAGGTAAACCTTTTGGATTCCCTAGCCTCGTGTCATGCTTACGTCATGTTACAACTCTAATTATTAATTAACCTTTTTATTTATTATTATTTTTTTTGACGGTTGAATGTCTTTTTGTTCCTTTTTACCCAGGCTCATGATGCCTATATAAACAGGGTTAGGGTTAGGCTATTGATCATATCGCCCCTCTCATCTCAAAAGTTCTCTTCTACTTTTTTAATATTTCAGTTTATTTCTATCTTTTTTTTCTTTCATGGCGTCTTCATCGTCTGAGGATTCTGGTGTCATGCACTTTTTTGTTTGGGTTTTAAAACAGCACAGGGTTGACCAAGATATGATGGCAACTGTAACATCTATGAGAGATCTGCTCAAGGCGTCTGATGTTTTCCGCAATCAAGTCAAAGGAATTCTTTCTGATCTTCCTTCCAGCGCTGTCAAGAATAAGGCGATTGAGCACAAAATCCTGGAGAAGATCGAAGATCAGCAGCTCATGGATTTTCTATCAGAGATAATAAGGACAATCAATGCGTCTAATGATTTAAGATGGAGTACTTGAAGTCACTTGCTTAGTTTGTTTCTTTGTTTTATTTACTTTATTCCACTTGCTTGGTATGGTGTTTTTATATTCCTGTTATGTTTTAAATATTTTCAATTAAGATGTTTTGTGTCTAAAATTATTTGCATAGTGTTATTTTAGCTTTTTTGTGATTGTGATGTTTTTAGATTTGGTAGATAGGTAAGTGATTAGATTCTGTATGGTGTTATTTTAGCTTTTTCATGTGATTGTGATGTTTTTAGATTTTTTTTGCTAGATAGCTAAATGATTAGATTTACTTACAGTCATATAATATTTATGTTTATCTTTATACATTTTTTTATAAAACTGTATATTAAATCCATCAAAGTATTAAACTATTATAATTTAAGAGATCCAAAATATTAAACAAAGTAATAAGCATCCGAATGTAATGAGAACAACCCAATAAGTGGTGTTTTTTTATGAAATTCAATGTTTTTTGAATTTGTCATGCAATATTGTCTGCAATCCTAGTCTCGATTTTTTCGTTAGCTACTCGGTGCAGTTCCAGCTTCACATCACATTGTAACCTCAAATATTTCTTCATGTCTTTGATTACAGCTTTTTTGTGGGCGTTTGCTGGGTGCAATAGCATCTTTGCTGTGTATTTTACCCTCAGCCTATTCAACTGTCTTTGTTGTTCTTGTCCCTCTTCCAACAATCCATAATCCCAACCATTCACTCCTGTACCAAAATATGTCTCCAGGTGCCTCATTACAAACACACCACAGTCTATCATGTTACTTGTTGTACGCCACGGCATCTCTAATCTTACCACATCCAAATCCTTAATCTTTTCTCCACATGGATGATTCACATTCATCAAGTATGCTGAGAAGGCATCTCTCTGTGCCAAATAACAATTAAATGTCAATTTTTTTTATTTTTTTTAAAACTTTTATTTTTCAGAAATTATTTTTTTTGAATAAGTGGTGTACCAATTTTTCAGGCCACAAATCATAATTCTGTGAGACCGGCATCCCTGGCTGCTGTGCGCTGTTATCAATCAACTCAACGATGTTTTTTTCTAGATTGAAACTCACTATGTAATAGTGGTTACCTTTTATCACAGGCATCATTATCAAATTGAATTCGTTGATGCTTTCCGCCTCAACGTCGGATAACACTATTGCCATGTGATGGTTGAACTGCTCATTCCGTTCTTCTTCTGATTTTTGAAAGTGGTCTCATGCTGTATTTTTTTTAATTATTTTGTTGTTATGAAGTCAGTAACAGCGCAGTTTGAAATAAATATGTCAATAAAGTCCATACTTTGTAATTAAACAGTATATGGTGTTTTTATATTGGTACTTACAATCATAATCTCGGTACAGAACAGCCTCTTCATTTGTTGGTTAAACTTGAACTTTTCTTCAAAATTCAGGATTTGTGTCCATGTTTGTATATTGTTGTTATGGACATAATGCCCATTCTTCATGCTTTCAAAAACAACCCTCCAAACCATAGATCTCCCTGGAATTGAGAACATTACATCCCTGCATTTTTATTAAAACATAAATAAAATAAACAAACAGATGGGCTTGATTGTTGCTTTTATTAACATTCATGATGTTTTTCAAACTCACATTATATCTCCATGAGCTGAGAATATGCAATTCACAAGGTTCTTCTCTATAGTTGTTGTTTCCTCCTCTATCTTCACAATTTCATTTATATATGGTGTTGTCACCGCCTCTATCAACGCCTTCATTCTATTTGATTGTTTAGGAACACTTACATCACTATGTTCATGCATTGTTTTAACCGATTCTTCTGCAGTATGCACAACATTTGGTGTTTTTTATTCTTCTTCTGCCTGCAGGAATGTGCTAGTCTTTATCAGGTTATCAACATCTGATGTAGGCACTTTTGAGTCACAGTTTTTTTTCATCGAATTCTGTTCGAGTTTATCAACTTTTCTAAATAACCTTGACTGTACTGGGTAGTTGTCAGTTCTAGTGGTGTTCTCTCAGAATCTTGACATGGTGTGTTGTCAAAAACTGGTTTAGCTGGTGTTGAATCAAACACTGGTTTAGCTGGTGTTGAATCAAACACTGGGTTGGTGTTTTTCAACTGTTTGCTTGGTCTTGTAGCAGAATCTGACTCATATGGTTTGGGGATAACCATTTCTCTCACTATTGTTGTCTTACTAATCGACTGTGTAAAAACATAAGCTGGTGTGCCTTGCTGGTTCCCATGTGGTGTTATTCCTTCAACACCCAAGTCAAATGATGGTCTACTCATTTGGATACTATCTGATTTCTCATCGGCTATTTTTATTTCCTTTTCAAGATCTTCAAATCTTTGATCAATTGAAGACACAAACGAATCGCCGAACTGTGTTCCTTTGGTGTTATCAATTTTTTGTCCAACGTTTGTTTGTGTGTCTTCGTCTCTAGCAATTGGAGTTTCAAGCTTCATAATTACTCTAAACATTTCTTTTTCTTTACCAGCATCTATCTCTTTTTTTTCCTTATGATATATTTGAATATTTTATCATCAATATTCCATTTTGCAACCTCATTATCATCCCACTCGTCCACCGGTGTACTATTTGGCAGATCTTTACTTGTGGCGTTTTTTGTTTCATCACACACCTCTGGCTCACCACCAACATGCTTCTTAATAGTATCATTAATTAAATGGTTCCATTCAGTCACCTTATCCCGAATTGCCATGTTTTGAGGGTACTTTGTAATTGCATGTTCAAACAACGCTGATACGTTCTTGAAACAATCCGTAAAGTCTTTTATCCCATCTGTTATCTGAGTAATCAACACCTGCATGGAATTTCACAGATTATAACCCATTTTTGAATTTTTTGTTTAAAAAATGAAAAATAATCAGATATCACACACAAGTTACCATAACAAGTTACAAATATAATATAGTATAATCTTACGTCTGATAGATCAGGATCAATGTTGTGCTCGCCGGTATCCTGGTTTAGCAACATATCATCATCACTTGTTTCTTCATCATTAAATTCAGCATTTAATTCATGATGAACGGCAACATCATCTTCACCTCTTAAATGTTTTTCGCCTGATTCTTCCTGATCATCATTTCCTTCATGTGACATTTGTGGTGTTAGTATCGGCAGTTTCAAATGGTTGCCAGACGGTGACACATCACAACAAGAAATCAATTTATTAAACTCTTCGGTTTCTTTCCATAATCTTATTAGTTAAGCCTCTTGTACGGGATCGATGTACATACCATGTTTATACCTATCATCCAATTGTTGGTATGTAGGAGGATCTTGATCTGCCGTGATTTTCTTAGTCGTCATTTCACCATCATCCTTTGTGGTGTTTTTCATATCATCCTCTGTGGTGTTTTTCATATCAACATCCACAACTCTCATGTTTTCATTCTTCTCATCATCTTCTTTCCTCATTTCCGCAGGTATGTCGGTATTGAAACCTTCTCCTTCTTCTTCTTTATCAATTTGTGAGGTTTCTGTTCTTTTTATGCTGCTCGTTCCTTTCCTTTCTAGTGCTCGAAATAACCAATTTTCACACCTTATAAGCTGGTTTCTGTTGATGTAACGTATGTAATCGTCAACCTCACCAGATTTTGATTTTTGGTGTGTGTCATACACCATTGCCATCTGTTTTTTTATAACACACAAATAAGCAACTAGTTAGTCATACATTTTTTTTAATATATAGGTTAGGTAATGTATGGAATATCAATATGGTGTTTTTATTACCGCTAGGATTAACAGAGATCCATTGAATCGCATCTCAGGGTTATCAGCTCTCCACTTTGACTTTGTTTTCTTTATACAGTCTATTAGGTAATCACACCACCTGAGTTGACTTATATTCACACTTGGATTTACTGCATGCAAAAATCCCTGGTTAACAGTGCTGTTATCATCTGTTCTTCCCATTACAGTCATAACTGCCACCAAGAAATTCAACAGAAACAAGCGACCACTGTCTTGCCTTGGTTTCATCCTCTCAAAAAAACCAAGTACATATGGCCTAGATACCCACACTTCCTTTTTGAATTGGCCTCGCCACTCAGCGACTACAGGGAACTTGATGCTTGTCCTCTTTTCAATTAATAGTTTCTTCCCAATTGGAACTCCCAACAACTTATTAACCAACTGTGGTGTTATTTCAATACTTCTTTGACCCAAACACAACACACTTGTTTCATCATTGTAGTTATGTAACAGCCAATAACCTAATGCGGTTGGTATTGAATGTATCTGAATCCCTAACAATCTTCCGAATCCAATTGATTGTACTGCATGCCGTTGTTTTTCGTTGAATGTTGCAAACCATTCGGTAAGGTTTGATGTTGATAATCTTGCTTTAAGCCTACTACCATCAAATAGATGGTAGATGTTGGTTCTGTTAGGCACAGACGTTGGTTCTTCACCTTTCTTAATTGTACTTGCTTTTTTGGACACAAAGTCAGAGTCATCACTTTCTTCATCACTAATACCCTTTACAACCACTGTTTTCGCTTTACGTTTGGTCCCCATTTTGTTACGAACAAATACACCATCATCAGATTCACTGCTTGTTTGATCTTTAGCTCTTTTCCTACTTTTTGTGAGAACTGCTGGTTGTTCAAAGTCTGCATTGTTCCCAACATTTTATTAAACTTAGAAATCATATAATCTAACTTATTCTCCCAATTCATAATAAGTTGTGTACCTGAGTCGTCTCCCATACCAAGAACAATTGTTGTCGCTGGTGTGTTTGTGTATTTAAATGAAGTTTTGATTGCTATACGTGAGCTTTTTCGCTTCCCTCTTCCTTTTTTAAGATAAAATAATAGCCAAACAAATATTTTGACAAACAGATTCACCAAAATAAATAAACACCATGAATTAAACACCAAAAATACTAAAATTCAAATTATGTATGTAAATGGCGATTCCATCAGACACAATCAGTTATTAACTTTCAGAAATTGGGGAATAGTTATTCAATAACACCCCCAAATCAAAACACCATTTTCAGATGCCCAACATTTATTACAGATCATTACTATTCAAACTCTTATGTTTTCATTATCTACTATTGTCTCTTTGATCACCATGGTGTAAAATTATTATACAATTTGGATTTATTAAAATCAATATAAACCCTAGCGTTACACAGATCATTCATTTTAAAACTGAATTAAACACCATAGATTAAGTAAATTTTAGTAAAAAGGAACATAAACACCTTTTATTGCGATAGATTTCTTTCTACTTTGCGTGCTGGTACTGACTGGTTCATCAGCTTCCTCTATAAGATTCTCTGGAACACAGGTAGCCGCTGCAATTTACGCCAAAGAAGCCCGAACAATGTATGAACATATAATCGATATTCAATCATAAAAGAAAATAAGTGAAAAACTTACTGTCGTGTTTTTGCAGTTTATCCGCCATCGTCGCTTTTGATTTCTCGGTTGTTTTAATCCAAAAATTTCAAAAGATTTTCGCCGAATCACTGCGTTTTTGGGGGAGCTGATTTTTCGGTGGAGTGGGTTTACTTCCGCCAATTTGAATTCGTTTATTAGAAAGAAATAAAACAAATTAATTGCGACGTGGTTTTGTTTTTGACTATTTTACCCTCGCAGCCACACGCCCACGATTCAATCGTGCCTAAAATGGGAAATATTTACACATTACACCCCTCCTTGATCTCGGCCATTGATTTCCAGATCGGACGCCCCTGGTGCGTCTGTAGATGATGTAGGGTTTTTATGTGATGTAGCCTAACTCTCCTCAATATATACATACTTAACTTTTCTTTTCTTTCCTTATAGAATGTACATCAACCTAGGAAGGGTATTGATCACATACAACTTATGTTGATTTTCCTTTACTTGTAAATCTGAATCTGTTTACTTCTGAGTTTCTATGTTTTGCTTTCAGGAGGTGCATGAGCTCTACGCCACCTGGCGAAATTCAACCCCCACTTCCTGAACCAAACGTTTTCTCCGAAACAAATCTAGAATGGTAGCACAAACCATCTAACAACCACCTACCACCTTAACCACCCAAAATCCACCCATGGCTAACCCACGAACCATCATGGATTTCCTTAGGCCTAATGCTTTGCATTTGGGAACTGCCATCACCCCTCCCGCCAACAAGGCAGACACATTCGAAATTCGACCCCAATTGGTGCAGATGATCCAAAACTCTGCAACATTTAGTGGCCTCGCTGAAAAAGACCCTCATCTCCATATTACAAATTTCATCTAAATTTGTAGTACCTTCAAGGCCAACGGAGCCTCCCTTAACACCGTGAAGCTCCGTATGTTTCCCTTTTCTCTAAAAACCCATTCTAAGGCATGACTGAACGTTCTACCAAATGATTCTATAACCACTTGGGAAGATCTTGTTCATAAATTCCTCTACAAATACTTCCCACCTACCAAAACAGCTAAACTCATGACCAGAATCAATGCCTACTGATAACGGTTTGTCGAGACCGTTACAAATCCCCAACTTAATAAAGATCTGTAGTAGTGGAAGTCGGGGTATCGAACCAAGGGAATTGGTGGTCACTTGTTAATTGACTAAATTACGACTAAATTATCTTAAATTACTTAAACCTAAATTGAAAGAAAATTAGAAATTTGCCTCTTAGCTGTAAAAGTGGATTGATTGATTTAACACTAAATTACTGAAACTAAATTACGCTAGCAAATGTTGACTTTAACTTATATGAACTAAAGGTAACCACTTTAAGATCCGGTTTCGTGAATTACTGATTTCGCACTTCGAGAATCTAACCTAGAAACCACATAGACATGGCTGTGCTAGAATTCATTCAACCTAACCAACCGACTATTATGAACGTACTTAGTATAGTCCTAGAGCTATGCAATTAAGGTAGTCCGGGAGCGGGGGGTACGAACACGACAATCAATCAGAAAAATCAAACAACTAAACACTGAATTAATGATTGTCACAAGTCAAGAATTCATCCAATGTCAAAAACCCTAGTTTGAAATCAGCAAAACACTAACCTTCACTTAAAGTGATTACAAGAAAGTTAGCCGGACATGGCAAAAATCAGAAACACGGAAATCATTGAAAACGTCATCGAAAAACTTGTCAAATGCTTGGAAATCTTCACCGAAGGCCTGGAAATCTCCTGGAATTCGTAACCAGTCGTTCAAAGTCGTCCAAGAGAGCAGAAGATCGAATGAATGGCCTTACATTGGCTTAAATAGCCAAACCCTAATTTTTGGCCGACATAGCACCCATATCGTGGCGCGAGGGTCTCTTCTCCATATGCTCGCGCCACGAGCTCGCCAAAATAGTCGGGCTCTTCTTCTCAACCCGCGTCGTGTCGCGAGGAGCAAGGCTCAACCCTCGCGACACGATCTGACTTCAAATCCAGAATTCTTCTAAAACTTCAACACTTTAATCCAACCAAATTCGTCACATAAACGTACAAACCTGAAATCAACAAAACTATACCAAGTGATGCGTTCCCGACTGAATATAAACTATAAAAACAGGAAATTAAGAATGATAACACACTACAAATCACTAACACATCACATCCCCACACTTGTCTTTTTCCGTCCCGGAAAAACTGCCACGGAATCATAATTGGGAAATCAATTACAAAATCACAATTAAACCTTTAACTTATCCACCAATTAATTCCACAAACCATTATGTAATCACATATGCTAACTGTAATTGTCAGTATTTCGGTCCGACTAAACCCAACCACTGACCTTTGAGCCCCCAAGGTGCCTGTGAATTACCAATCAAGTGTACTATCCTGCCTATGTGTCCCACATTAAGAAAGTTCAAGTTCAATCTACTCCCGTCTCATATTCGGTCAAAGTAAAGTGTAAGGATCAA
>JBCNJP010011314.1:0-17196 GCA_039602395.1 Deinandra increscens subsp. villosa
AAGATCGCTGAGGTCCGAACTCAGGCCGAACCTGGAGTTCGGACATGGCCGAACCTTGGGCCGAACTTCAGGTTCGGACCAGCGGGTTTGTCTAGTATAAATATATTTGTCTTGTGTTGTATTCAGGAACAGTTGAAAGAGTCTAAGCTTCCGTGTCATATTCTCTGATTGTACTCTGTGGTTATCTTTGTGGTTAATACAAGTCATTTGTATTTACTCTTTGTGTTTCATCTTGTATTACATTGATTTCATTACGACTAAGTAGAAGATCCGTACGCTCATGCACTTTCAATAGGGAATGTTTGGAATGCCTTGATCGAAGCCCTAGGGACATACTCGACCAGCCCGATGCCCTGTTTGGTGGGAAATTAGTGTTGTTAGGCGGAGATTTCAGGTAGACGTTGCCAATAAAACAGAAAGCGCCCAAGTCAAAGGTTGTGGGGGCGTCACTACCAAAGTCTTCCTTCTGGATGAACTTCACAGTTGTTCGCCTGACAAAAAATATGAGGTTGCATCGCTCGGGGATTTTGGATCGGGAAAGGACAGCAATCAATCAGTTCTCAAATTAGCTCTTGGCTGTTGGTGATGGAGCGCTAGGCGATTAGCCCGACAGGTCCGCACCAGATTCGAGGGTTGCATACCGGAACAGTTTCTCATATGGCATACAAACAATGCTGTATTACGCCTCATAGACTTTATATACGATGAAGACAGCTTGCATGCTCCGATAGCAAAGAGCCTTGCTGAGAAAGCTATTGTTTGTCCTAAGAACAACACTGCAGACGAGATTAACAACACCATCATGCAAATGACTCCCAGGGAGCTTACATCGTATCTTAGCTCCGATTCGATGGAACCACGCGCCAGGAACGATGGTGTAGCCGAAATGTTATACCCTGAAAAGTACTTTAATGGCTTAACTTTTACAGGGATACCACCACACTCTCTAGAGCTAAAGGTAAACACTCCTGTCATACTACTGCGTAACCTAAACCAAACTGGTGGCCTATGTAACGGTACACGCCTTATAGTCATACAGCTGTTGCCAAGTGTTACTGAGGCGCGGATAATGACAGGGACCAATATTGGAAGGCGTGTGTATATCCCACGTATTTTGTTTATGCATGATGATAAAGAACTGCCCTTTATATTCCGACGAAGACAGTACCCTTTGAGGGTGTGTTACGCGATGACAATAAACAAAATCCAAGGGCAGTCGCTTGCTAAGATAGGAGTTTACCTTCCAGAACATGTGTTTGGCCATGGTTAGTTATATGTCGCATTCTCTAGAGAAACGTCTCCTCAATCATTAAAAGTACTCATTGTTCCACAAGAGGAGTGCTCTGATGATATGACTAGGAATGTCATGTATTCAGATCTGTTGCGAGAGATTGATGCAGACCAGGTGCGGATAATCGACAATGTTATGACCATTCTTGACCACCATATATGTGTTATTGTTTTTACTATGTTTATTATTACTGCTAAGGATAGTCATGGGTTCATCACTTCATTGTCATAGCATATCTAGGTTCAGGCGCATACAGTGGTTAGGATATTTATCCCTGGCACATCTGATGGTGCGGTGAGTGGCATTTATTATGAGTGGCAAAACTACTTTAGAAAATATAGTCATTTTAATGCTCTCTACATGTTCTGCTTTCCAATTTTTTAAAAAGAGCCTTTCACAGATTACAAATTGTTACCAAATCATTGTGTGATTCGTTTGCAGGAAAACAATGGCTCAGCACACGACGACTCTCTATGATACGTGATGTGTTCGAAACGTACCTAAAAATAACTATTAAATCTAGACCTAAACCTAGACCTAGACACACCTAAATTTTACCGAAACTACCTAAACTAGACGGAACCCTAAGGCAAGTGTACCTGTCGGATTGTAGCTAAGCTAAGGTAAGACCAGGAATATCGAACCCTAGAGACACTCTATGGACAAAATTAACCTAGACCTAAGAAATGGAAATACTGAGTAAATTGGGTTTTGGATTTTAGGAATTGATTTAACTAACTTGACTAACAACTAACTAACAGACAAAACTAGGAAACTTTGGAGAAACTCAGATGCGAAAAAGACACCACCTAAACCTAGACTCCTATTCAACCCTCACAACCAAACTCGGCTCTAGCAATCCTGATGGTGGTTAGTTCACCTTTTAAGTCCTTCCTAACAGATGATCCTACACTCGGACAAGAGTTCACCTTGTGGGTACTTCCTACTTCAACTAAGCTTAACCACCTCTGAACCTAATCTCGGGTAGCTTAAACTATAGGGAGCTACCAATAACTAACTGTAAACCACTTGGAATAACAAGCTAGAAAACTAACCTAGGGAATTTCCTTTCGGGACAATTCGATCCTAAGCAATTAACCAACCCGACTACCCAATAGCTATCACCCTTTTAAGTCTATTTAGCAAGCAGCACACAAGATTCAAATAACCAATTATCAACAGGCCCTATGACCACAATTAAGCAATCACATTAATTTGTAAGCATAACCTACAAGTTAACTACTTTACCCAAACCGGAAGACATCCGCAAGCAAAGCAAGGGTTCAATGTTAACTAGGAATCTAAATCAAGCATACAAACGCATCATCACAGAAAATTAATGGGATTGAAAAGATCATCAAACATCAATCAGATTGCTAAAACCGAGTTAAAGTCATAAACATTAAATAATTGTCATATGGTCTAGGTGGTGGCGATTACTTAGCCAACCACTATGTTCACAGCAAAATCACAGGTATAAACTGAAATCTTTGAGTAATACATGATACTAGATTAAGTAAATGTAAAAACAAAAGATAAATCGAAGAACTGGATTAAAGATGGTTATTGAATTGTGATTCCCCGACGATCTTCACTTTTTCCAGCCCTCTTCTCGCCTCTGGAAGTCGCCCAAGATGCTTCTAAATTTGTCTCCAATCGTGATATCTCGAATGAAACCCTAAAAGTCGAATTTATATCAAACAGGCTAAGTTTGCGGATTTCATAGTTGTAGGCGTATCGCCTACAACCCTATTTCTCCCAGGCGATACGCCTAGGGCTTGCTACGCGATAAAAAGTCGGTCAAACCAAATTTAACTTTCTTTGAGTGACTTTGTTCCACGCGTATCGCGCGCCAGTGTACACTCCCCAGGCGATACGCCTGGGGTCTTCTTTTCAGCACTTTTCATTTCTCTTCTCCTTTAAATCCTCCGCTTCGCTCTAGCTCGTGGCCCGGAGTTGACCTACCATATCGCCGATGACTCGACTCCACTACCAAACTGCCGACTCTTGCCAGAAAATAAAGACTGGATGTGTGTTGCAACACATCAAACATCCCCACACTGACTCTTTTTTCGTCCTCGAAAAATATTGCAATGGAATCATAACCAGGACTCAACTTCTAACTTATTTCTTTTTTCTCATTTTTCAACATTCCAGAATTACATTCTCAATCTTATAGCCTAGCTCGATTACCGGTATTTCTGTCCAATTAAACCCAACCACCAACCGTTCATCCCCAAATGCATCAAATTAATTACTTAATTTAACCATCATTCTACTTAATGTGTCCCACTCTTAAAAATTGCAACTTTACCCTAATCCCGTCTCAAGATATCAAGGCACAGGTTAAACCATTTAGATTTTCCTACCCTAGTATTTAAAACTATATATGTCTCAAAAATGATGGAATGATGGATGAATGGTCTGCTAGTTTGAGCTATATATGTTTGTTTTTTTCTCTTTTATTTTCATTTTTTCCATTTTTTTAGAGCTTCACCTAGAGGAGCATCCACTGAGAGCGAACCCGATGGGTAGCACATAGGGTATTTAGCTCAGCTCAAGCAGAATTATAGATGGAATATAGAATTTTGCAAGCGCCACCAAAGCCGGATTTATTTTCATAAATAGACAGAGGCGTGCTTATTTTTGAGACATATACACTTTTAAATACTAAGGTACCTATCATCTATTTTTGAAAGTTTCGGTTTACATCACTCATAATAAGATGTGAACCCATTAAAGTATCCTGATTTTACTTATTTATGATCTATTATATTTACTTCTGATGCATAAGGAGTTTTAAGCTTAATAGATTAGCCGGGTTTACCAATACATCAAAACTAGCTAACACTAACAACAATAATTTATCATTTATGCACATTTAGTTAGAAAATTGATCTTGAGAGTACTATCATTTTTCATTTAATTGCATCCAGATTCTTGGACATTTTTGAACAATTTTTTAATTTTTTAATTTTTTTTTCAAAACAAACTGACTAACTAAAAATAAATAGAACGCAAGTAAATATAATAAAAAGACACAAGGCTTCCCATCCCCACACTTGAAACATACATTGCCCTCAATGTGGAATGGAAATAAAATAAAGCAGAACTAAAAAAATAAACACACGACAAATAAAATTAAAAATTGCACTAAAATTAATACAATAAAGATAAATAAAGCGGAACGGACTCCCCTGATTAATTATTTAGATGAATGGCAAGCGAGCTCGTAACCGCAGGTCCTCCATCGAAGTGTATGCAAATCTTATACGCGAACATCATCGGACCTCTACGACATAACACAAAAACAAACAACCGACTCGACTCGACCAAAACATTAGTAACAATTACGAAAAAGAAAATCACAAAAAATACAAACTAAGGACGATAAAATAAAAAAATTAAGTTGAAATGGTGTTTACTTGGATAAACGAGAACTCACCAACCCATCAAACCAAAAATTAGAAATTTGAAAACTTTCCTGGTCGCTAACCTCCTCGCGTATCGCAACAACCTTCCTGCCACTCCTCGCGTACCGCGAGAAACACACAAATCCTGCGCCCCTCTATAATCCAGGCGTATCGCCTAGCTCCTCAATCCTTCCAGGCGATACGCCTGGAACGCAATTTCCAGGGAATTTTCTGACTTTTAGCCCTCAAAATTTTTCTATCTTTTTTTCTTTCCTTCACTCCAGGTCCCTTGGTCGAATTTTTCCAGCAAACCTGCAATTAAGACCTGCAAAATCATACCCGGAATTCCTCATCTCTCATTTCCACCTCTTGAGTCTCCCGAATCACCTGCAAACACTAAAAAACACAAGACCAAAAAGACGCAAAATGCACGAAAACTATAAATTGCAGAAAATTAAAGACACAACTACATAATATACAGCCCGGGCACTTACTCAATTAGCACAAAACATCAAAACAACCTCCCAACCCATCCGGAGGCTTTGATTTCACATCTTTATGCCCAAAACTACCGGCTTTCATCCGGTTCTCCTCCTCCCAACTACCTACCAACTTCCTAATCCTTAAAAAGCAACAAAATTTAGTAACTCCAACAACATTTTAACCTTCCAATGCTTAAATCGACCCGGTAGAAACTTAATTTTTCCTAGAAAACTCAAAACCGGGTCACTTTCACTAACAACCACCAATAATCTCTCCACACTTGGCTTAAACTCTATATCATCACTCAAAACACCTAGATCACCAAGTGTGACTCTCTTACAACTACCCTCAACCATCAACTTCTCTCCAACCACTAATTCATCCCCGGGTTCTACGAACGGGTCACTATCACTACTTTGTTCAATCAAGAATTCTAACCCCCCCCCCCCCGGGATCTTCCCCACACTTATCCTCTATCACAACCTTATCCTTAACTTCTTCAACCACTTTCTCAACTACCTCACCGGGTTTCACTAATGGGTCAAAAATATCAACTTCCTCAATCAAACCCTCGGTGTTCTCCCCACACTCATTTTCCTCAATCTCTTCATCCTCTAACCGATTACCTACCACCACTAGATCTATGAACGACATCAAAGTTCCTATCAAGCATACCGATTTGGTGACACTATCCTCATGTTTGCCTACCTTAAACATGACACTTTCATTATCAACCCTTAAAGTTATAGTACCCTCAAAAACATCCACTAAAGCACGGGCGCAGTCCTAAGGAAGGGCCTACCTAGAATCAAAGGGCAACTAGGGTCATAATCACTATCAACTACCACAAAGTCTATAGGGAACAAAAATTTATCAACTTTCACAAGTACATTTTCCACTATACCCTTGGGTCTCACTACAGATTTGTCAGCTAAAGATATGTTCATGCAAGTAGGGGCTAACTCACCTAATCCTAAGTGCTCAAAGACAGAAAAAAGCATGACATTTATCGAGGCACCTAGATCAGCTAAAGCATACGTAACAGAAGAACTACCAAAAAATGCAAGGGATTGTGAAAATCCCTGGGTCGTTTAATTTCTTGGGTAATTTATTCTGAAACACGGCCGAACAATTTACATCAATAGTTATATCAGATAAAGTTTCAAGTTTCTTCTTATTACTTAACATATCCTTCAAAAACTTTGCATACTTAGGCATTTTATTTATAACTTCAGTAAATGGTAATGTGATCCTAAGTTGCCTAAGAATATCAAGAAACTGACCGTACTCTTGTGCATTTTTCTGTTGAATTAGACGTTCAGGATAGGGCACACGCTTCAAATCTTCAGCTGTAATCGGTTTAGATGCAAATCGGACTCGTTTCTTCTCCTTCGCCGCCTCCCACTTCAACGGCTTCTTCACAGCTGGCGGTTTCTTCACTTCCTCAGCCTCGACGTTTGGTGCGGTAATTGCTGGCGTCACGCTCGGATGCACCCTACCGTCAGGCGTCTCTAATTCGATCTCCTCATCGACCGGCTCCTCCTCAACTACCGCCGGTGATGGACTCTGCAATAACTCTCCCGCTCCTAGTAGTAATGGCATTAACATTGGCATTGGGGTTTTTGTACGTGCTACCAGAAAATTGACCCCCGCGGGAATTCAGCTCCTTAAGCTGTTTTGCAATGTCACCTACCGAACGCTGCAAATCCAAGAACGAAGCTTGCTGATTTCTCAGTAACGTGTCATGCTCCATCAGCTTCTTCTGGGTAGCCTCATCTCGCATCACGATCTGCTGCAGGATCTGGGTCTGGTTAGCTATAAGCTCCCTCATCTCCTTAAAACTAGACCCGTCATCTCCTCCACCATAGTTATTCCTCGGTGGAAAACCAGGTGGGTTTCCTCCCTCTCGCCATCCTGAATTCTGGCCACTCCTCCACCCGGACTGGAAAGAATTACCAAACTGGTTTCGGTTTCCAACATAGTCGACTTGCTCAACGACAGCAAGCGGGCAGTCTCAGGTATCATGAGTGCCTCTACACAACTCACATTTGGCTTTGATATGGAGTTTGATTTCTTCTAAAGCCCTATATATGTTCTCGTGCCTCTACACAACTCACATTTGGCTTTGATATGGAGTTTGATTTCTTCTAAAGCCCTATAGATGTTCTCTAACTCCTTAGGCGTCATAGTCTCCGAGCCAATGTGACTGACACTCCGGGTAGATGCAGAAGGTGCTAGTGACCTAGTCGGGGCCAAGGTGGCTCTCCGATCTCCGGGTGTCTGCTGTTCAGCAAGTGCGAAGCTCTCAAAAAGTGATTTGCATTCGTCAACAGTGAGCTTCTCCATCATATGCCCTCGATCCGAAATGTTGAACTCCTTCTGAACAGAATAAGGAAGTCCATTGTAGAACTTTTCGATAATAGCCCATTCCGTCAACCCATGTTGCGGACATTTGCTCAGAAGGGTGTTGAATCGCTCCTATGTGATGTATTGCAAACACATCTCATTTCCGGGATCTTTTATATATATATATATTTGAGTCAATTTGAGTCGGTATCCATTAGTTTAAGTTGTTTTTAGTTAAATTTGAGTCTTTGAGTCTTTGTTTATGTTTTTATATGTTTTTATATGTTTTTATATGTTTTTGTAGGTAATTGGTGAAATTTCGAGGCCGCGAGAGAAGCGGGCAAGATTTATCAAGAAAATAAAGAAAAGTGCTGAAAAGGAAGTACTAGGCGTATCACCTAGTACCTGGAGACTTACGCGCGATACGCGTGGAGCCATGGAAGTCAACGGAGGCCTTAAGTCGGTTTGACCGACTATTTTGTCGTACATAGGGCCTAGGCGTATCGCCTGCGACTTCTAGACCTCCAAGCGATACGCTTGGAGGGTGGTTTTCCGGAAACTTAGCCCGATTGATATAAAATCGAATTTAGGGTTTGTATTCGAGAGACTACGACTTCCATACGATTCAAGGCGATTTTGGGACGAAGTTCGAAGGCAGAGAAGGTGAAATCAAGGGGAGATCGATCCGGAATCATAATCTACAATCAAATTCAAGCATACGGTTTAGTATCTTCTTTCGATTCTTGCATTTACATAGTTCAAGAACCATGTTTAGGGTTAAAGTTTCTGACTTTGTCTTTGCTTTTACTTTGATTATGGTGGTTGGCTAAACTTTTACCACCACCTGGACCGAATGATGAACTATTAATATTTATGATCGTATTTGCCTTTGACAACTTGATTGATGTTTGTTTCTATTAAATTCTATTAATTTTCTGTGATGATGTGTTTGTGTGCTTGAATTACTTTTCTAGTTATAGATTAATCCTTGCTTTGCTTGCGGATGTCTTCCGGTTTGGGTAAAGTAGTTAACTTGTAGGGTCAAACTTGCAAATTAATGTGATTGCTTAATTGTGGTCATAGGGTTAGTTGATAATTAGTTAATTGAATCTTGTATGCTGCTAGCTAAATAGACTTAAAAGGGTGATAGCTATTGGGTAGTCGGGTTGGTTAACTGCTTAGGATCGAGTTGTCCCAAAAGGAAATTCCCTAGGTTAGTTTTCTAACTTGCTATTCCAAGTTGTTACAGTTGGTTAATGGTAGCTCCTGTTAGCCTAGGGTGCCTTAGATTAGATTCGAGGGTGGTTAGGTTTAGCTGAGGTAGGAAGTACCCAAAAGGTGAACTCCTGTTCGGGCGTTAGAAACAATTACTAGGAAGGACTTAAAAGGTGAACTAGGATCCATCAGAATTGTCAAGGTCAGGTTCGGTTATAGGTATTAATAGGGATTCCAGGTCTAGGTGGTGTCTTCTCGCATTTGATAGTCTCCTCAAGGTTTGTCTTGCTGTCGAGCGTTAGTGTTAGTTAAGTTAGTTAATTAATTCCTAAAACCAAAAACCCCAAATTCAATTACTCAGTATTTCCATTTCTTAGGTCTAAGTTAGTTTTGTCTATAGAGTGTCTCTAGGGTTCGATATTCCCGGTCTTGCCTTAGCTTAGCTACAATCCGACAGGTACACTTGCCTTAGGGTTCGGTTTAGTTTAGGTAGTTTCGGTAAAATTAGGTGTGTCTAGGTCTAGTTTAGGTCTAGGTTTTTATAGCAATTTTAGGTACGTTCCGAACACATCAGTATGCGACCGAATAAGGCTCATCGGGATCCATCCTAAAGGAGTGGATTTCCTCCCGAGTACGTGCAGCCTTGGCTGGAGGATGATATTTTTTCAGGAATTTTAACTTCAGATCGTCCCAGGTGGCGATCGAATTAGGTGGAAGCGTCTCGAGCCACTCGGCGGCTCGAGAGATAAGGGAGAATGGAAACATACGCAGATAGATGGTATCGTTCGCGACTCCCGTGAGTCCGAACGTGTTGCAGATTCGGATGAATCGCGAGATATGCGTCGGTGCATCTTCGTCCTCACGTCCATGAAATTGAATAGAGTTGGTCAGCGCATTGATGACGTGAGACGGAACTTGCCAATTTGTGGTGTTGGCAATGTTAGGTTGGGCAATGGCAAACCGAGCGTCGTTAACTCCAGCACTGGCCTGCTCGTGGACGGTGCTACGGGCCGCCATGGAAGAAAGGTCAGGAAATGGGATGGGTTTGGTGTCGCGTGGGATGTGTGTGAAAGTGGTGGATGTGGACGGTTTGGAATGAGTTGTGGAAAGTATGAACGCCTCGAGTTCCGTGCGAAGTGCGCGGAACCGTTCACGAATGTCTTTTTCGGGATCAGATAATGGTGTAAGCTCAGACGGACCTCGCGAATGGGTGTGTGGCATAAAACGGAAGAAAAATAAAAATAAAAATAGGAATTAGAAAGAAAATAAAATCCTAAAAATCTAGACTCGAAAGCAGAAAATCCTAAGACTCTAGACACGGAAAACCCTAAAAGACTCAAAATCTCCTAACAACTACCTAAGTGATATTTTGTTATTGCCAAGTGTCCCCGGCAACGGCGCCAAAATCTTGATGTGTTCGGAACGTACCTAAAAATAACTATTAAATCTAGACCTAAACCTAGACCTAGACACACCTAAATTTTACCGAAACTACCTAAACTAGACCGAACCCTAAGGCAAGTGTACCTGTCGGATTGTAGCTAAGCTAAGGTAAGACCGGGAATATCGAACCCTAGAGACACTCTATGGACAAAATGAACCTAGACCTAAGAAATGGAAATACTGAGTAAATTGAGTTTTGGATTTTAGGAATTGATTTAACTAACTTGACTAACAACTAACTAACAGACGAAAGTAGGAAACTTTGGAGAAACTCAGATGCGAAAGAGACACCACCTAAACCTAGACTCCTATTTAACCCTCACAACCAAACTCGGTTCTAGCAATCCTGATGGCGGTTAGTTCACCTTTTAAGTCCTTCCTAACAGATAATCCTACACTCGGACAAGAGTTCACCTTGTGGGTACTTCCTACTTTAACTAAGCTTAACCACCTCTGAACCTGATCTCGGGTACCTTAAACTAGAGGGAGCTACCAATAACTAAACTGTAAACGACTTGGAATAACAAGCTAGAAAACTAACCTAGGGAATTTCCTTTCGGGATAATTCGATCCTAAGCAATTAACCAACCCGACTACCCAATAGCTATCACCCTTTTAAGTCTATTTAGCAAGCAGCACACAAGATTCAAATAACCAATTATCAACAGGCCCTATGACCACAATTAAGCAATCACATTAATTTGCAAGCATAACCTACAAGTTAACTACTTTACCCAAACCAGAAGACATCCGCAAGCAAAGCAAGGGTTCAATGTTAACTAGGAATCTCAATCAAGCATACAAACGCATCATCACAGAAAATTAATGGGATTGAAAAGATCATCAAACATCAATCAGATTGCTAAAACCGAGTTAAAGTCATAAACATTAAATAATTGTCATATGGTCTAGGTGGTGGCGAATTACTTAGCCAACCACCATGTTCACAGCAAAACCACAGGTATAAACTGAAATCTTTGAGTAATACATGATACTAGATTAAGTAAATGTAAAAACAAAAGATAAATCGAAGAACCGGATTAAAGATGGTTGTTGAATTGTGATTCCCCGACGATCTTCACTTGTTCCAGCCCTCTTCTCGCCTCTGGAAGTCGCCCACGATGCTTCTGAATTCGTCTCCAGTCGTGATATCTCGAATGAAACCCTAAAAGTCGAATTTATATCAAACAGGCTAAGTTTGCGGATTTCATAGTTGTAGGCGTATCGCCTACAACCCTATTTATCCCAGGCGATACGCCTAGGGCTTGCTACGCGATAAAACAGTCGGTCAAACCAAATTTAACTTTCTTTGAGTGCCTTTGTTCCACGCGTATCGCGCGCCAGTGTACACTCCCCAGGCGATACGCCCGGGGTCTTCTTTTCAGCACTTTTCATTTCTCTTCTCCTTTAAATCCTCCGCTTCGCTCTAGTTCTCTTGTGGCCACGAGATTTTGTTAGAAACCTACAAAAACATATAAAACACACGAATAGAAAACTCAAAGACTCAAACTTAACTAAAAACTCTTAAACTAAAGAAAACCGACTCAAATTAGCTCAAATATATATATAAATGACTTGGAAAATAAGATGTGTTTGCAACACATCAATACGTCACAACAGTATTTTTCTGATGTTATTCCAGAGGTAGAAGGCAACACAACAAAAATGGAACTAGATATAGCCCATGGTTGGTAAAGCAGTATGCGGATATTATATCATTTACAACACGCTGCACGCACACTACACACACCGAGCAATGTATTTTTCTGATGTTATTCGATAGGTGCAGCAGGTGGGGGAGGTACTGATGTGTTTTACTCTTATTGGTCATGCAGAATTAATCTGCTGCGCCTGTGGAGGCTAACAACGATGGTAAAAGGCCCAGCCTCAAGAGAAAGCTGAAGCAAGAGCCGTAGCGAGCTCTGTAGCCAATGTTTTAAAAACCGATTTTTTAGTTGAACCGGAAAACCTTCCGGGACTGGTTCGACCGGTCGGACCGGTTAGACCCGCTGGTTGAACCGGTTAGGGGATTTATATATAGATTTTTATAAAAATGCTAATAAACTTGTACACCCCAACAAAAGTAGTTAAAATACAAATATAATCCACTCAAAAATAATATCAAATATGTATTTCATAAGAAAATATAAGTTTTAAACTTTAAAAAATAATAAAAAATAAAAAAAAGTTAAAAAAAATTTTAAAAAAAATTCAGAAAACCGGACCGGTTGAACCGGAAAAAACCGGAAAACCGGCCGGTCTAACCCGGTCCGGTTATTGCCAAAAAACCGGCCTTTAAAAAACCGGCTAGAGGACCGGTCACCGGTCGAACCGGTTTTTAAAACACTGTCTGTAGCACATTGCCTAGCGCCTATTGGGAAACCCTTTTTGAGGAACGTAGTTGTAGGCTTATATAAATAACCATTTGGTAGAAAATGGTAATTCCAATGGGTTAAGTATTATGTATATTTTGTTTTGGGCTACATTGGTGTCACACAACAAACACTTTAGTCAATGGTTGTGACATTGCTGCCCTTAACTTTAACATGTTGCACATAGTCTATGCCATAGTTGATGCGCTGTTGTAACCATATTGCAAGGAACCTTACACCATTTGTTAGATTACATGTCAGACAGACTAAGCCCACGGCTTCCCGGCTGCAACGCGCCAGTTGAAAGGCTTGTATAGGAATTATAAAAAAACCAAAGCAGTAAGCAATTGTACAACATGCATCACAAATATAATATGACATTATATTTCATTTTGGTGCATAAAAAACTTGTAACCTATGCATTAGGAATATAATATTGAACTCTATTTGATTTACAACTTGTATTTTGTTTAGGGTTTTTAATTAGTGGTTATTGAATGTTCAATTGAATTTGGGGGTTTTTAAGACTTTCTTTAAGCCCTAATTTCATCTGATTTCGTTTCCTTTTATTTCTCTCTTTTTTAACTTCCCATTTTAACCTGTTTGATCTAAATGCGGCCTGCTTCTGGTTTTTTTAATGTAATTTGTATTTCCTAATGTTTTACGCGAACAGTTTGGTTATGTATTATTGATTTCTATGTTTTGCAGCGTATGATTTTGGGCATGTCACAAAGAGCTTTGATTGACTTGATATCTTTTGTGTTGATTTGTCTTCGAAGTGGTAACTTTGCTATCGATACTAGATTTACTTGCAACCACAATATGATACTATTCTGGTTTTCTTTTTCATTTTGAATTGTTGTCCGTTTGTATTGACACCGGCATTTGTTCTGAATGTTAGTTGTATTGAGTCTCAGGTTGATTTTAGTTTGATTCATTCTTAATCTTAATTCTGGTTTGTTCATTATAGAAGAAAAAGAGAAATCGTTGATCTTCATGATGTTTTAGCCTTTTCGAAACTGATATTGAGTGGTGTTGTTTTCTTTTAAGCTCATGTTTGATCTTTGTTTTTCGGTTTGTTAAATTTAAAGTTGATA
The DNA here is from genome assembly GCA_039602395.1 of Deinandra increscens subsp. villosa. Taxonomy (NCBI): domain Eukaryota; kingdom Viridiplantae; phylum Streptophyta; class Magnoliopsida; order Asterales; family Asteraceae; genus Deinandra; species Deinandra increscens. Next base: position 13,661 of record JBCNJP010011314.1, read on the forward strand.
TTTGAGACAATGGTAGTTGAAATATTAATCTGGCTTTGACGAATTTCAATTTTAGGTATTTCATTTAGTTTCAATTCCTGTTTTTTTTAAGTAAGGTGATAACTATAATCTTGAATAATGTAAGTGGTTAGGTTCTTGAATTCTGTTTATATTTTAAGTTTTGCTTACTTTTTCTTGTTGTTAATTTGTGTTGTTTCCTTTGAGACAATGGTAGATTAAAGCATGTTAAGATGTGAGTAAGAGTTGTAAGAGTATGCGTACTTAAAACTTTATGAGGTATGTCACTAACAATCCAAGTTTTATAGTTCGGTTATATATATTTCAATCCGTACTTACATACACATACTTTTTCATATGCAAACTCTTCGTTTTGATAATTTTGGACTACCTTTAAGTTCTCCACATATCCTATTCTTTATCCTTAATTAAAAGCTTTGGCAACAGGTATGAACCTGAATTTGCCATAATATGATAAAATTGTAGTTAAAATAAGTGAGCAAGTTGTACCTTGATAGGTCTTCATGAATTTTTATAGTTTTCATATGGATTTTTACACTTGATATGCTACGGTGATGCTAAAGATTGAATGAGTAGAACAACTAATAAAGAGTCAGAGCTTAGGTTTGCTAATGGAACATTTGGGAAATGCTGATGATGATAACGTATAATATGAAGAAACAAGAGCCTGCATATTTGTTGTCTTTGCTTCTTAGGCCCGTATGCAGATTCATTTGTTTATTTTAGTTATCATTTTTTTTACTTGATAGTAACATTATAGTTCTATATGCTACATGAATTATGATGATGTTGTTAGTGACATATATCCTATAAAGTTGTAAGATTAAGTTCGGTTCCAAGTATAATGGGTGTTATTTTGCAATATAAAGGCTAATACTTTTTTATTAGATTTTGCAATAATGGGAGTTAGTTACATTTTACTTAATTTTGTTATCAACTATAACGCAATTCCTTTCCTAATACACATATTTTTTTTTCCGAAGGTCAAAGGGGAATCAAATGATTGTGTCTCCGGAACTGGATTTCATTATTTTCTGTGCTCTATTTTAATGTTATATATTTGTACTAGGTTAGTAACCCGTATACTACACGGGTTGAATTTAAGTTCATAATATTAGTTAAATATAAAAAACGATTAAGAAATTTGAAAATTATAAATGACATAATTCTTTATGAAATATTAATTGATAATTTAATACATTAAAGATGACAAATTCTTAAATTGTTTCTTAAAAAAACTAAATTGTTGAGTAATTTATCAAGTCTGCATTATGTTGATAGTTTTTTTAAAATGAAAATTTAATTTAGATAAAATTGATAATTAGTCTTAATTGGTAATTTACTAAATTGACATCTGAATCTGATTTTGACATGTGGCAGTGCTGATGTGGACACCTTATAATGATGACATATGGAATCCATTTTATTGCTTTATTAGGATTAAAATAAGATATCATATTTTTTAATTTCGGTTTGACCCACTAGAGAGAATTAAAATTGATTAAAAAGACATGTTGCCCTTTTTATAAACAATTTGTCGAACTTGCCATCTGTAGGATAAGGCGATGACCGAGTGGTATAAGTGTTTTTATGTCTAAACCTACTTCAGGTCTTCACTGGTAAGCACCGAAAATCCAATTGTGCACACATTCATCCAATGAAAAAAGCACTGAAGAGGATCAAGCAAATGGTGGAAAGTTCCATGACTTCCATCTTCAACAACAGGTTCAAACTTTACCTCTTCACACTTGCTAAACACCTTAAAAGAGCATCCAATGCCAAAAGAGTTTTTGTTTTTCTAGAAATATATAAATATAAAATAAACTCATTGTTATGTATTGTATTCAGATGAGGATTATATGTTGATTATGGCCTCGAGGCACCAATCTCATCTTTGTAATCTGTAATAAATCCATGAGTCTGAACATTCATTTCCCCTTTTTGGGTGCCCGTATATGATTCTAACTACTCACCTGCATCTACTGTCACTTTTACATTTAATCGCATTTGGTATCACAGATCGTATTTTGCTGGTAATAGGCATTATGTTGAAAATACTATCCATAGATTTTGTTTTAGCAAAACAGCAAAAGTAGGGATTACATCTAAGGCCTTTTTTGGTACTGTATATCTGTTGTTTTTGTATATTATGCTTGTGGTGGTAATGAGTCTGATTGTAGGTTGCATTTTGTAACAGGTTAGATTGCAGCTTTGTATTTTTTTGTTAACGGGTCAGATTGCAGTTTGGACCTATAAGTTTAAGTTAAATCACTTCATCTTTTTTGATGGTGCAAAATAAGCATAAATATTGTCACATAGATTTATCAATTTGTCGAATGTTATATGCTCTTATACTTCACTAACCAGGTTTGCTATAGGACATCTGCTGCGTAACTTAGAAAACATTATCACTGATAGTCTGAAATACAAATTGCAAAGTTTGTTGTGTATTAGGTTTATTAATGTGCTTAAAAGAAGACTTTGAAATAGTTGTTTCGAACAGTTATTCATATATTGTTGTGTTCTAACATCAGGCGTGCAGTGATTAAGGCAGTTGATGTTGATTTACTAGGGCAAGAATACAAACTACAGAACCAAGTTATAATAACATTAGATTAAATGGGATGAGGCCGGTGATTAGATCAGATGTTGAAAGGGACAAAATGATGTTAGAGCTAGCTTCAATGAGAATGTGTACAGGTATACAAGAGAAAGTTGACTTAGCAATCATATGTTCTGCTATGGAGGAGCGTCCCGTGCATATTAGGCAAGTAATAAGGCATCTTGATAGTTTCCATTTAGAATGTAGTAACTAACATAATGCTTTATTCATTTCGTTCTCTTAAAGAGTATTTTTGTGATGCAATGAGTTTGAGAGGTGGGTGGTTTGGGTAAAGCCAGGGCAAAACATGTTTGGTTTTAAATGCTTTACTTTAAACTATCGGTTAAAAAGGGCTATATCATGTTGTGATGGGTCGGGTTGACTGCAAACACTTGCCGTCTATTTTGAAAAAAAGTTTTGGAAAGATTTATCAAAAAGATACATCAGGACCGAATTTAAACCACTCACAAGTACATGTGTCAAATTTCCACCTCTGTTGACAAGTATCAATGCTACATCTGAAGTTGGTATTAGTTTTTACTATTACGACTGCAACTTATAATGAATGATCTTTGTTATCCTTTGAGTCTACAATAAAGTTTCTAGAATTGCTAACACTGATTATAAAATAACATAGATGAAAAAGTTTATATGATTCATAGTAAAGGATGACAAGTGAGGAGCTGAAAATCATATTTTATAATAGATAAATGTTGATTTGAGTTCTACATTTCATTAATAAAGCTCTTGCATATATACTTTAGAATTTCTGATTTACATCGATTATATTGGATATAATATTTAAATAAATAGAGTTTCTGGTTTACGGTTTGCGCTCTTTAATTTGTTCAAGTTTAGATTATAGTTTCCGATTGATTCTTCGGGTTTTATTGATAATTTGTTTGTGGTTCTTTAA